>QANU01107935.1:0-13916 GCA_003254905.1 Nissolia schottii
GGGTATTTAGGTTATTACCTATTCATTAATTATTTATGTACGGACGTCCTAAAATTATTCCGACCATACCGTTACGCTCTAAAAATTCCCCTCATTAATTCTAAAATATTACTTGACATATTCTGGATTTATTTTCACATTAATATATTTTACAGACTCCGGTGAGTCATAAGGAAATTACCATAAAACCCTAATTACGATCCAGACGTCACCGAACGTCACAAGACCGTCAGAGGATTATTTTCAACTAATATTATAGAAATAAAATTAATATTTGAATTTTATTCTATTTCTATCTTGCCTTTTCCTTATTATTATATTTTTAATTTTTCCTTAAATAGCATTTTAACTTGAGGAAAAAGTCGGGTTGTTACACCTGAGACCATCCTCTGTAGCTCCAAAACTCCATTTCCTCACCATCCTCTTCTTTCATTTTCTCTCTAAGAGAAAACCCAAAGAAAGCCAAGCCCAAGGCTTTGATTTCCATTTCCCTGAGACACCACCAGGCCACACCATCCCTTCCATCTCCCATTTCTCCACCATAAACCACCATCTTCATCATCGCCATATTCCTAAGTTTTCCTTCTCAATGAACAGATAAGAACAAGGCTTGGAGTTCCTAGCCTTCCTCTTCAACAATCAAACCATCCTCTAAGGTGGGGGTAAAGCTAGCTCTAAATCACCTTTGGGTGATGTAAGTAAGTTGTATGTGTGTTTAGAGTAAAGAAAATGGGTTGTGCAAGGATGGGAAGCAATAAAAACCATCAGGACCTGTTTCAGGTAAGTGGTCATTCGAATGAACAATGAATGTTTCAAAAACAAGTGTGAAAAACACGAGTTATTCAAATTACTGCCTTAGTGTCATTCGAACGAGTCATGAGGATTTGCAATTTTAAAAGCTATAGAGGCCAATCATTCGAATGCCTTGGCCTTGGACATTCGAATGACGACCTCACTAAGTGAGTTAGAGAGAAAATACCATAATCATTTGAATGGCCATTCATAGGGCATTTGAATGACCATCCTTTTGCACCATACCACGAGCCAGAACCTAATGCCATTCGAATGACCTGAAGAATGTCATTTGAATGTCCTAGGTTTTAAGACTCCTTATATATTTGAATATGCCATGCATGTTATGTGTGTAAGTATGTTAGTATGCATCATGAGGACCCGGTTGCCACTAGGACCGTAGGGCAACCCTATATCACTAGAAATGTAATGCTTGACGTAAATGAAGATCATAATTGAACCTAGGGAACTAGAATATTTCTTATGAAGGTTCCAGCCAACAAGGGCTTGGTGTGAAACGCCCTAGCTAGTTGGCCTATGCTTAAGTCATAGACTTCTCGGCTAGGTGGTGCTCTTCTGGTGCTGCGAACCGTTATGGTCCTATATCTTGCTTTGAAATTAGGGTTTACAAAATATGGGCCAATTTGAAAACATCTGTCAATCATACTATGGAAAATAAAGAGCCATACGCATCATACATCGCATAAGAGTATCGAAAAAGTAAGAGAAACACGAGTATGTACCTGGTGCATGGCGAGTACCTGAAGAAAATACACATACGGCCCAAAGTTGCGCACACATAATTATACATTAATATTATTAGAATATCTTTCCCCGCTACGAGCATACATACCTAACTACCAGTCTATATACAATACACACATATAAACAAAACCTACGTACACGGATGAGAACTACTCATTGCGTGTACGGTACATATCTACAACTGTAAACACTGACGGGGTCTTGCTGTGGCTACTCCTCAGAGTCCTCATCTCGCTCTGTGGGGTCCTCCTCTCCCACCGCCTCATCCTCACTGGAGATGTCCGTCACCGCGGTGAAATCGCGAGGCACAAACCTGCGTAGTAGTACTGGAAATACCCTCTTCCTGGTGGTGGTATGTCGTCCTCGTCTCTGATTAGGCGGTGTAGCCAGCTCCGGATCTGCAATGGGCTCGGGCTCTGGCCTCGGCGAGGGAAGATCACCCTATCCGTTAACGTGGATGGGATCGCGGCTACTACTCCCAGGGCGCTCGTCAATCCAGATGGGCCGCATGGGGGAAGATCCAGGCCCTCGAAGTCTACGTCGGGACGACTCCGGAGTCTCTCCTGGCATGTTGGCCGAGGCGAAAGTACTGGTCTCCAGCAAAGTGTAAGTGCGGTAGTTGCATTGTCAGGAGCGGGTAAACAACCATACGTCCTTAGCCGGCGGCGATGACATGTCTGTGAGCTGGAGTCATACACGAGTGGGGATAAGAATGACTTCGTTCTTAGTGGAAACTCGGCATGGCTTCTATAGTTCAATTACTCGAGCAGAATCCAGGCCACTCAGGCAAATCTCTAAGTGTCATACATACTAACCGCCTACCAGTTGTTATCTTGTACCTACCTCCTGAGCAGCTTTACCTAAGTTACTAGGTGATAGGGTTACTATTCTTGTTATTACCTAGGCTTCGTGCTCATTAAGTGTACGTTGCTACTAATGACATACTATTCGTCTTGGGTCATTCCCTTGACGATACATAATGCATGAATAGATATATACATAATGCATAAACAGATATACATACATGCATACATACTCTCATACATTCATTCTCTTCATCATACATGTGACTATATAGTGCATGCGGGAATCTGGGAAATCTCTTCTGCATACTGGCTTACCCGGGTTAGCGTCCTTCTTCTTTTTTGTCCTTCCACCCATGTAACCGTGGCCTCGGTTATAACCTCCTTCTATTCCCTATCATGATGACCCGGCAGCGCTTGAACCGGAGTGGTAGCTAACCATGTTAAGCTCATAGGAGGTAATTCATCAGTCTCGGTAAGGGACCGCCCCTTTGGCGCGATCAGGCGTGGACTCATTTCTCTTTACTTTAGTCTTAGTTATTTATTATGGGGTCCCCCTATCTTTCTTACAGGACTGTTCCTGTTCTTTTTGCTTTCAGGCCTTTTCCTGTTCTCTTTTCTTTCATAATCGGTCTCTCTACCTGCGTTGCTCTGACCAATCCAGCATGCAGAATTGGTGAGGGGCGTGTCTCTAAGACGTGCCAAGAGAATGGGGTCTTCCAAGTCATATAACTACTGACTCTGACTAAGGCTAGCCGAATCCTTGGTGATTGGGACCTTAGTTCTCTGCTTTATTTCCTGGGTTCAATTATGCACCTTTAAATTTACGTGAATACCTCTAGTGATCTATGGTCGTCCTAACTCCTATGACGGCCATTTCTCATGATGCATGCTCTGGTTACATAAAGGTACACATAACTATGCATGATGGATCCTATAGAACTTTTTAAAACACAAGTTTTCAGTGAGCATTCGATTGAATAGGGTTGGGTATTCGATTGATTCTTTCATTCGAATCCCTGGGGAATTCAATCGATTGAAATCCTTCTCAGGCTTTCATTCGATTGAAACCTCATTCATTCGACTGAAATCTCAAGAGCTTTCATTCGAATCCCACAGTAAAAAAATCACCCCAGAGAGTAACTTCTCTAGGGGTTTTCTTTACGGAACATTTTCGTTTCCACAGTGATCCAATCGGTACAGTTATGGTTTCCAATCATCAAAATCCTTAAAATCTAACCTTCATAACTTATTTCCTACAGTTTGTACAAAATAGTTTTTCATTCACATACACAGAAATGCATATAAACAGTCATAAAATAAACCACATAGACAGTGGACTTAGAGTTACCCACATTCGATGGAGATTCCGGTCGGATATCCTCGATGCTCGCAGCGTCCTGGTTGCAACGGCGTGCTCCATCAATTTTTCCGAGACTCCAGCGAGAAACCGAGATGTGTCGGAACGGGACTAGTGTTTGTGAAAAAGAAAAGTTACGTAAACTTTTCTGAAATCCTAAGTGGCTATTTATAGCTGTTCCATTTTTCCTTTTTCCTTTTTCCTTTTCCTTTTTCCTTTTTCTTTTCCTTTTCTTTTCTTTTCTTATTTTTATTATTATTAAATGGTTATTGAGGGTAACTATCTCTTGAGGGAGATAAATCCCGTCCAGGGCCGTTTTGGTCCCGTTTGATCGCGTTTTGTTCAATATCTCACACACGGGTTGCCCTAAAAATATTTCGAGCATACCGTCGTGATCCATTGATTTTTTCCTTCGACCAGGGGACTACCACTCGGGGATTTTTGGACGTTTTACCGCCTCTGAAAATTCTCCGAGTGTTTCTCAGTATCCGAAACGAATTTCGGTTGGATCGAAACTCGTTCGAGTACACCAAAAAATTTTTTGGACAACAAAACCTCATCCTAGCCGCTAATCTGGAGATTTTACAGGTTTAATTCTTCTCTCTAAATCTCTGAAATGCCTTCCGATTACTCATGACGGCATAACCAAGGGTTTTCCGTACACGAAAGAATCGGGTTTTACATTCCACCCCCCTTATCGAAATTTCGTCTCGAAATTTGAGCATCATTAGGTTTTTAGGCTACATTTGGGAGAATTAGGGTTTTTGAGATGCCCCGGATATGCGTACACGCTCGGGATCTTCAGAAATGGATCAAGGATACAAAAACCTCACCAAAAGGGTTTCATTTGAATCCCCCATGGTCATTCACTCGAATGAATTGCAGAGTTCTTGAGGCAATCGAATACCGCATTCAAATGCTACCCGGATTCGATTGAATTTTGAATTGCATTCGAATGGACTGCGACCTGAAGCTGTTTTAAACGCTTCTCTTTTCTTCTTTTCTCTCTTTCACCCTTTTCCTCTCTTCCCAACCGAAACCCTAGCAGAGCTCGAACCAATTTCCCCTTTCCCACTTCAATTGCTTGAAATTTCTCATTTCCCCTCTTGTACCCTAGCTTTCCCTTTACTTTTCACTCCTCATTCTCCTCAAATTTCTCTCCCTTTTAGCTCCCTGCCCAAGTTCCCTTTCTCCTCTCTCTCCAAATTCAAAACCACAGCTCCCACCACCATGAGCCAACATTCCGGCCATCCTTCGAGGTCCAAGAGCCCTCAACCTCCTCCTCCATGTGACATTCCCCATTGGTTCTCCACCAACGGGCAATGGCGAAACTTTGAAGCCAACTTCAAGGAGCAAGCGGTCATGGAACCTAAGATCCTTGACCAGGCCACTTTCGAGGAGGCGTCGGAGGACATTTTAGCCTTCCTCAACTCGGCCGATCTCCTGGGGTTTTTGAGCTTTAACCACCCCATGTACCCGCACCTACTTCGGGTCTTTTACAGCAATATGCGAATCGTGGACGACGTGTTCACATCGAAAGTGTGTCGTTCCGATAAAGCTATCCCTAGAGCACTTCGGGACCATTCTGGAGCTTCCGGCGATGGGGAATAACCTCACCTCGGGCCTGTCAGAGTGGGCTTTCAACTCGGTCGGCATTCCGTTCAGGGAGGACATGGCGCTAGGCGTCATCGGCCATTCGGGCCTTAAGAGTGCCAAGAATAGGCCTCAAGTAAGCGGCTTGCCAGTGGAGCAGAGGATTTATCACTACCTCCTCACTCACACTCTAGTTCCGCGGAACGGGAATCATGCGATGATGACCCGTAACAACTGCTTGGTGATGTGGGCCCTAGCCGAGCATCACGAGATCAACTAGGCCCTCTATGCCATGCAGCGCATGGGCCAAGCACGGATTCGGGGTAACGCGCTCCCCTACGGCGTCCAAATTATAGAGATCCTGCAGTACTTCCATGTCCCTCTTGAAGGTACATACTTTTGCTACTAGCTTTCCTTTTATGCCTTTTTCCTGCCTTAATGATTGCTTGTACAAATGCACTAACCTATACTTGTGCGCAACTTAGGCTCCTCCTTTGTTTTCTTGCTTTTCTTTCCATCCTTTCCCATGTCCACTTCTTGGGGCTTTTCCACAAGTTCTAACAACCATAATACAATATCATTCAGCTCACAAAACACATCAAAATCATCCATATATAATTAACCTAGCATAGCTAACATAATACACAATAAGAGCATATAAGCAAACACAATCACATAGAAGCCACCAAGGAAGTGAACAAGCTAAGTTCACCCACTTCCTTAGACTCTTGGAGATAGTTAGGAGGGTGAGGGTGAGGTTTCCCTAGGTGTGTAGCTTTCCTAGTTGGTTTCCGGGTTCCAGCAGCGTAACGGTAGGGTTTCTGAATGGAATGAATTTTGAGCAAAGACTTAGGAAATGAGAAAGTGTGAAAATGAAGAATAATAAGGGGCTATTTATAGCCTAGGAGGCTGTGGCCTTGGGCCATTGGTGTAACAACCCTACTTTTCCCTTCAGTTAAAATGCTGTCTAGGAAAGAATTAAAAATATAATAAGAAGGAAAAGGTGAGATAAGAATGAAATAAAATTCAAATATTAATTTCATCCCTGTAATATTGGTTAAAAATAATTCTTTGACGATCTCGTGACGTCCGGTGACGTTTGGATCGAAATTAGGGTTTTATTATAATTTCCTTACGACTCACAGGAGTCTGTAAGATATATTAATATGAAATTAAATGCAAGAATATGTCAACTAAGATTTAAATATTAACAAGGATAGTTAATAGGTCACAACGGTATGTCCGGAATATTTTTAGGACGTCCGGACATAAATAATTAATGAGCAAACATGACCTAAAACACACTAAGGGTAAAATTGGAAAAATAAGTATGGCTAAGGAAACTAAAACCCACGGCAGCCCTTGCTTCCCCATGAGAACCGAAATACACACACACATATTCTCCAAGTCTTTCATTTTCATTTTCTCCTAAGTTCCTAAACCTAAACCTCACCTAAGCTCCATCAAAGTTCAACCATCATCTCTTGTTCTCATCATCATCAACCATTCTCAAATCCATCAAGAAGACAAATTAGCATCAAGGCTAGGAGTTCTCTTCAAGTGGAATCCAAGAAACCAAGGTTCCATAACTCTAATCTCCATAACCTAGGTTTTCACTTTTCTTGACAAAGAAAAGTTCAAGCAAGCCATCAAGCTTCAATCTCATCATCATAATTCATTCTTAAGCACCTAAGGAAGACAAGCAAGAGTAGTTGGTGAGTTTTCATCACTTGGTACAAAGCCAAGCTTCCATAATCCATGTTTACCCTAATTATGTCAAGAATTTCATTTTAGGTCAAGGAGGTTTCAAACAAGCAAGCAAGGCTTGATTTCCTCTTCCTTCTAGCAACAACAAGTTCTTGAGGAAGTGGGTAACTCTAGTTCCTCACCTCTTTGATGGTGAATGATGTTTATGTGATTGTATGTATGTTAGAGAATTTTGTGATATTATGAACATAAATGTTAGAAATGATGTTAGGACTTAGGAAGACAATTCTAAAGGGTCTTGTGACCTGGATTAGATAGGATTATTATGCTTGAATTATGTGTGAAACTCATGTAGGGTTCCATGGAAGCTAAGGAAAGAAAATGGAAGAGATGAGCAATTCGGTTTTCAGCTCTCGTACAGGGGCCGCTGAGCGGAGGCTCAGGCGCCGCTGAGCGGGCTGAAGCCCACGTGGAAAGTTAAAAAGATATTTTTAATGTAAGGCGGTGGAGAAAATTCGAGAAAGTTTCAGCCGCTGAGCGATGAGGTCAGTACCGCTGAGCGATACAACCTCTATCGCTAAGCGCAGAGGCTCAAACCGCTGAGCGAACCTCAGTTTTCGCTGAGAGGCTTGAGACTAGAAAAAGCTGATGGCACCCTTCTGAGGCTCATAAACTAGTATTTGATGTTGTATCTGTGATCGTTGGATGAATTGTATGAATGTAGATGCTGTAAATGAAGGAAATGTACTAAACGTGTATATGTCATGTAATTTGTGATGATTTCTGTAGCATGCCATGCATTCATGATACACCTAGTTGAAGACATGATAATTAAATCTAAGATAAGTAAAGATGTGGAAATGAACCATAGGGAACCAGTATGCCATGCTGCAGGTATCAAAATGCTGCTGAAATAGGGCCAATGCCCAATGCTGCTGAAAAAGGGCCAATGCCCAATGCTACTGAAAATAAGGCAAATGCCCAATGCTGAAATTGGCTATATGCCACATGCTGAACAGGTCGTGATCACGTGAGCCACTATGATCCCACTTCAGGAGGTCAAGGCATCCTGAATGTGGAAGCCCGCCACTGGTGGTGTCGATATGGCATACCTGGAGGTGTGCAGTTACCACACCTATGCATTGTCGAAAGGGGGCAAGCTTAGGTGGGGGTACAATATCCGCCCACTGTCGAGGGGTCCCGAGGGGGCACACGACAGGTGGAAGCCCATCGCAGTAAGGTCTAGACAGTGTCGGCCTATACTGAGGGTGTGAGGTTATTCCGTCATACTAGTGTCAATAGAGGACATTACTATGGTGGGAATAACATAGATTCTGTTATGCTGTTACATTCTGTTAGCCATGTCATTCTAATAATTCTGTCATGTTTATACTGCTGACTATGCTACATATATTCTGCCGATTCTGTTATGTTTACTCTGGATGACTATGTGGTGCATACTCCGATGATTCTGTTAGGCTGAATGTACTCTGATTATATGCTGTTATTCAGTTTGATTGGAATGTATGATCTGCTGTTATGCCGTACCGTCAAGAGCACGCTCGAGACGGATTTCACGAAATGCTAATCAGCACAGAATGTAGTAAACAAGAGTAGTTCCCATGTCACATATTAATGCAAATAAAGCCGTTCAGATAGGCCAGATAATAAATGGTAGGGACTTTAGTATGTATGTTCACTAGAGATCTCTGAGCGGCCTGAAGTCCGACATAATCTGGTACGAGACTCAGGAACTAAAGTTATTTCCACTGAGAACCTACCGTTCTCATTCCCACTGTTTTATGACTTCAGGTATAAAAGATGATGAGTCCTATATTGAGGATGCAGATGAGCCGCCAGCTGAGCCATGAGCGACTAGGAGATAGTTAGACTTTTACATTTTGCCAGGGACATACTGAGTAGCATTCCAGTAGTCCTTGTATTTTGATGCTGTGTATTCTGGATTATGTATTTGATATTTTGATCTATGTACATATTATGTATATCTAATACTATGTGACCTTGTATGGTGGACCCACTAGATGTATATTACAGATTAAAATTATGATAATGTTATCCGCATTGTTATATTTATTTTATTCCAACGCATGGCTCTATTTTAGTATTGATGTGATACAAGCAAAAGTTTCAAATGGGTCCTTATTTTCTTGAGCAACGATTATTTTCAAAAGATAACTATGGACTAAGGTATTCCGACCAAGTAGACAACAACCTAGTGAGCTTTGTTTACTATGTACGGGTAAACAGTTAGCTAGGGTGTTTCAATTGGTGGCCACAAAATTTTAAGAAAAAAGGAAAAATAAAATAAAAATCCAAGATAAGGAAGCTTTGTCATCCTTTGACTATTTGACCAAAAACTTGGTCCAAATAAGAAGAGATAAAAATGTGTGAGAGAGTGCAGATTTGCTTGGCCGTGGGGCCCACTTTCTAGTCCAATTTGATCGTGTTTTTTCGTACACTGTATGGGTGCTTCGTGTACGGCTGCCCAAAAAATATTTTGAGTCCACCCTCGTGATCTAATGTTTCATACAAGTGTTCTTTACCAGTACCTTTTTATTTATGATTAAATTTCGGTGGCGAAAGATGATAAATCCGGTGTCTGCGAATTTCTGCAGAATTGCTAACTATCGCCTTATTTGGTTTTTTAGGGAATAAGATGTGGATTCATAACCCTAATCGAACTATATCACTTATATATCTATTTATTATGCTAAATCTTTGTAAAGGAAAAAATGAGATGTTACAGCATGCAACACCCTAGCTAACTGTCCATGCTCGAGCCATGTGCAATGCTCGCTAGGTTGTTGATTCATTGGTGGGGTATCTATAACCCTTTATCTTTTCGAAAATACGGTTTACAGCGAAATACGGACCATAATTTTTTTGAATTTAATTGATCATTGCATATGCATACAAATTATGAGTCGTGCGTGAATATGAACATATATATATTACAAACGGTAGAGCATAAGCTTATCGGACAAGGTATCCACGTCCAGACAGTTTATAATAACCAAGTACATGGTCAATTACACATAGTGGCATCAGTAATAATATAATAAAGTAGTTTACATACAACCATCATACATATACAGGCATAAGGTAAGTATCTCAAAATAAAGCAAAGCTGTTGAGTCCTCGAATGGAATTCTATATCTGTTCGGCCTTCACCTCTTCACGGCTCGGCGGGTGGCCCCTCTTGGTACTCCTCGTACCCCGTGTAGTCCTCGTTTGCCCCTGGAAGCATAAGGGAGTGGGGGTGAGAACTCGCGTCCTCAGTGGTTGGCCCTAGCGTTGGGATATGTTGTATCTTTCTCTCTTATGAACCAGGCTGCTCAGGTGTTTCTAGGTGAAAACATGCATGCTATCCTACTAATTATTATCTGGCCTAAGGTCCTGAATGGCTTTATCTAAAATTATCTAGGTGACTGGGGACTAATCTTGCTTACTAAAGGTACGCGCTTGCAACTTGCATGTCAATTATCATTAGACTAACCGTCTCGGGTCGTTTCCTTGACATTACATACTAGACAAACCAATAACAATATATATATACATATATGCTCATACACAATCATTCATTCCATCAGATATCTATACATATATAGTTGCATAATGTCTGGGGGCGTTGGGAATCTCTTACGCGTACCGGCTTGCCGGGTTAGCGTCCTACTTCTCCACTTTGGCACTTGCCGGGTTAGTGCATCTTTTCCATAGGCTTGCCGGATTGCCGGGTTAGCTCTTTATCTCCTTACGCATGCCGGATTACCGGGTTAGCACTTTTTCCTCTACGTCCACCTTTTCTATCCGTCCTCTACCTTCCAGTGTCATTAACCTTTTCGAACCAAGCCACCATTGGGTGACTGACTCGTTAACCAATCCAAACTTGTAAGGATGGCAAGGTAACACGTCGACCAATCCAACTTTGTGAACTGGTGAGGGGCTTGTCTGTAAGACTTTGCCAAGAGTGGGCTTTCCTAACATATAACTATATAAGTGTTCCCTAAGTTCCATTATGCTTTCTTGATCATTAAGTCATTGACCTCTAGTGTTCTAGGGTTGCCCTAACTCCTCGGTGAAATCCCATCCTCATGATGCATGCTCAAATACATAAGTATGGCTTAACCTTACTCATTGGATCCCTTAGAAACACTAAAGTCTCAACTCTGCCAGGTTTCATTCGAATACTTGCTGTGGTATTCGAATGAAATCCCTCTGTATTTTTAATTCTTTCCTAGATAGCATTTTAACTGAAGGGAAAAAGTCGGGTTGTTACATTCCACCCCCTTCAAAAAATTTCGTCCTCGAAATTGAAAGATAAAGGTAAGTCCATAGCTCTCAAAATAACTCCGGATAAGCTTGCTTCATATTCGCTTCTAGCTCCCATGTCTGCTCTTCTACTTCCCCGTTCGTCCATACTACTCGCACCATAGGAACCTCCTTGTTCCTCGTCTGGCGAATCTTATGATCAATATCCTTTGCGGCGTGAGTGGCAGAGATAAGTGTTCCCTTAACTGTATCTGTTCTGGTTGCAGCACATGGTCGGGGGATGCATAATACTTACGCAACTGAGAGACATGAAAGACATTATGGATATTGGCTAGATTCGGCGGAAGAGCTATCTGATATGCTACCGGTCCAATACGGTCTAGAATCTGGAACGGTCCAATGAATCGGGGGTTCAGCTTCTTGACCTTCAATGACCTCCCAATACCTGTCGCCGGAGTAACCTTTAGGAAGACATGATCTCCCTCTTGGAACTCAAGTGGCCTCCTCCGGTTATCTGCATAACTCTTCTGCCGACTTTGCGCCGTGAGCACTCTTTTGCTCAACAGCTTCATTAATTCCTCCGTCTCTCGGGTCTCCTCAGGACCTAGACAACGATACTGCCTGCTGTCATTCTAACACAAGGGTGACTGACACTTCCTACCATACAATGCTTTGAATGGAGCCATACCAATGCTAGCTTGATAGCTGTTGTTATAAGCAAACTCCACGAATGGCAATATTTCCTCCTAGTTTCCTGGCGTGTCTAGTGCACAAGCCCATAGCATATCTTCCAAGGTCTGAATAGTACGCTCGGACTGACCATCAGACTGAGGGTGATATGCAGAACTCAAGTGCAACTGCGACCCATATGCTTTCTGGAAAGCAGCCTAGAATCTAGAAGTAAATCTGGGATCTCTGTCTGAAATGATAGAAGATGGTACTCCATGCAACCTTACCACCTCCTTAATATACAGCTGTACAAGCTTCTCCAATGAGTAAGTCATCTTGATTGGGATAAAGTGAGCAGACTTAGTCAATCTGTCCACAATTATCCAAATGGCATCAACTCCAGTCCGGGTGCGTGGTAAACCTGAAACAAAATCCATGGCTATGGCCTCCCATTTCCATTCTGGAATCTCTGGAGGATTTAGCAACCCTGGTGGTTTCTGGTGCTCGATCTTCACCTTTTGACAAACCAAGCACTTCTATACCCAGTCCTCAATATCTCTTTTCAGTCCTGGTCACCAAAACATGTGCTTAAGATCATGATACATCTTGGTAGTACCTGGATGCATCGTGAACTGACTCTTGTGAGCCTCCTGCAAGATATCCTCCCTTAAGCTGCCTTCCTTAGGCACACAAATACGCCCGTCAAATCTCAAAATCCCAGCAGTGTCGGTGGTCGCCTCTTAGATCTTATCTTCTTCAACAGCCTTACGAAACTTGCACCAAGTATCTTCTTGGCAATTCTTCTGAGCCTCCACTATCCTGTGTCTAAAATCACTACTGACTTGGAGAGGGTACAATGTCAACCGGTTAGGTTGGCATGCAACAGTCAGATTAAGATCACGAAACTCCTCCAGTAACTTCGCTTCCTGTACCATCATATGAGCCATCTGCAAAGACTTCTGGCTCAAAGCATCAGCCACTACATTGGCCTTCCCTGGGTGATAATTGAGATTAAAGTCATAGTCCTTAAGGAATTCAATCCACCTTCGCTGACGCATATTCAACTCCTTCTGATCAAACAGGTACTTCAGACTTTTGTGATCTAATTATACATCAAACCGAACTCCATACAAATAATGTCTCCAGATCTTCAATGCAAACACTACTACAGCCAACTCTAAATCATATGTAGGATAATTTACCTCATGCTGCTTCAACTGTCTCGAGACATAAGCTATCACTTGACATCGCTGCATTAGCACACAACCCAGTCCAGCACCTGACGCATCACAGTATACCACAAAAGGTTCCTGGGGAAGGCAGTACTAGCACTGGAGCGGTGGTCAATCTCTCCTTCAGCTCGCAGAAACTTTTCTCACATTCTGCGAACCAAATCATCTTTGCCCCTTTCCTGGTCAGCTTCGTCAACGGCAAAGCAATCTGTGAAAATCCCTGAATAAACCTCCGGTAATATCCAACAAATCCAAGAAAGATCCGTAACTCAGTAACTGAAGTGGGTTTCTCCCAGGTTCTAACCGCTTCAACCTTACTAGGGTCCATTGATACGCCTTGATCTAAGATCACATGGCCCAAAAACTGCACCTTCTTGGCCCAAAACTCACACTTGGAGAGCTTGGCATACAATTGTTTCTCCCTTAGAATCTCTAGTACTATCTACAAATGTCTAGTGTGCTCTTCTTCACTCTTGGAGTACACCAGAATGTCATCAATAAAGACAATGACACAATCATCCAGATATTCTCGGAAGATCCTATGCATGTAGTCCATAAAAATCGCGGGAGCATTCGTCAAACCAAAAGACATTACTGTAAACTCATAATGTTCGTACCGAGATCGGAATGCCATCTTAGCTATATCTGCAACACCCCTGCTAACTGCCCACTTCCATGGTAGTAAGCAATGCTCACAGGGTTGTT
>QANU01107937.1:0-25593 GCA_003254905.1 Nissolia schottii
TGGTCACAAGGTAGTAGTGCTCATTGACCCTGGCGCCTCAGCTAATTTCCTAGCTACCGAGGTTGTCAAGAGGCTATCTCTGCCAGTCAAAAGGATTAGAGAATTCCAGGTTGAAGTGGGAAACGGGACAATAGAAAGAGGACAAGAAGGCTGCGAAGCGTTTCCGCTGAACATCCAAGGCGTACAATTATTCCAGGACTTCTTTGTCATGAAGCTAGGCTGCTCCGAGGTTGTGTTAGGCGCCGGGTGGTTAGCTAGTTTGGGAAGATTCGTAGGCAACTACCAGGAGCTGACCTTGAGCTGGGAACAAGGAGGAGAGCAGAAATTTCTACAGGGAGATCCATCCCTCAGCCGTAGCAAGGCATCATGGAAGAATACCCTCCACGCCCTTAAAAAACAAGGAGAAGGCTTTGTTATCACATCATTCTCCATGGTATCCAGAGAAACCGAAGCAGAACCAATGTCCGCAGAAACTGAGGAATTCCTCCAGGGATTCCAAGATCTTTTCCAGCCACCAGAAGGATTACCCCCGCCACGCTCAAATGATCATACCATTCTCCTCAAGGACGGAGCCACCATACCCCGCATCCGGCCATACAGGTATCCCCACTACCAAAAATCTGAGATTGAAAAGATTGTGGATGATATGTTGCAGTCAGGGATAATCAGACCAAGTACCAGTCCGTTCGCCAGCCCGGTGATTCTGGTCAAGAAGAAGGATGGCAGCTGGCGCTTCTGTGTAGATTACCGGGCACTTAACAAGGAAACAGTAGCGGACAGATTTCCCATTCCAGTGATCGATGAGTTGTTAGATGAATTGGGAGAGGCAGCCGTGTTTAGCAAGCTGGACCTCAACTCAGGCTACCACCAGATCCGAATGAAGGAGGAGGGCATTCACAAGACCGCGTTTCGCACTCACGAAGGGCATTACGAGTTCCTGGTCATGCCCTTTGGCCTAACCAACGCTCCGTCCACATTTCAAGCCCTAATGAACCAACTATTAAGGCCCTTTTTTGCGCAGGTTTGTTCTCGTTTTCTTCGATGACATCCTCATCTATAGCAAAGATCTCAACCACCACTGGGAGCACTTGCGCCAGATCTTTACAGTCCTCCGCCAACATCAGCTGTACCTCAACAGAAAGAAGTGTCACTTCGCCCAAAGCCAAATTGATTACCTAGGACACATCATCACCCAAGAAGGAGTGGCGGCAAACCCCACCAAGGTTCGAGACATGTTAGATTGGCCAGCCCCGAAGGACATCAAAGCCTTGAGAGGATTCTTGGGCCTAACCGGGTACTACAGCCGTTTTGTAAAGAACTACGGTAGGATCGCGTGGCCCCTCACCCAACTCCTCCAAAAGGACAAATTCTGCTGGAACGCTGAGGCCCAGACCGCCTTCGAGGCCCTCAAGACAGCCATGACCACAGTTCCGGTCCTTGCCGTCCCCTCATTCTCCAAGCCTTTTGCCCTTGAAACCAACGCTTCAGGCAAGGGAATAGGAGCTGTCCTGCTCCAAGAAGGACGACCGGCGGCATTTATGAGCCAAAAACTCTCAGACAGGGCCTAGTCCAAATCCGTGTATGAAAGGGAGCTGATGGCTATGGTTTTGGCAATTCAAAAGTGGAGGCATTATCTGCTAGGCCAGCATTTCACGGTTTATACTGACCAGAAGAGCCTAAAATTCCTCACCGAGCAGCGCATTGGGGGAGAAGAGCAACAGAAATGGATGGCTAAGCTACTTGGGTTCGACTTCGAAATCAAATACAAGGCGGGGCAAGACAATAGGGTGGCCGATGCGCTATCGCGGAAGTTCCAGCTCGCCTCAATCTCCGTCGTCGCCACAGAAGAATGGGAGGAGCTCACTGCAGAGGTTCAGAAGGATCCCAGGCTCAAGGACATCATGCAGGATTTATTAGCAGGCAAGCAACTCCACCCGGTTACTCACTCCACAATGGCAAACTATTGTACCGAGGCAGATTAGCAGTTCCACGGAATTCAGCATTAATCCCCAAGATACTCAAGGAATTTCACGACACAAGACTAGGAGGCCACTCCAGTTTTTTCAGAACATATAAAAGGATATCAGGCGTTGTCTATTGGGAAGGGATGAAACGTTCTATCATGGACTACGTGAAGCGGTGCCCCGTGTGTCAAACCAACAAGCATTCCACCCTCTGCCCCGCAGGCCTCTTGCAACCCCTACCCATCCCCACCAACGTGTGGTCTGACATCTCCATGGATTTCATTGGCGGCCTACCCAAGGCCCACGGTAAGGACACCATATTCGTAGTGGTTGACCGCATGACCAAGTACGCCCACTTTTTTCCCTTATCTCATCCATACACGGCCAAGGAAGTAGCCAAGCTGTTTGCTAAGGAGATCGTCAAGCTCCACGGCTTCCCAAGCTCCATTGTTTCTGATCGTGTCAGGGTTTTTATGAGTTTGGGCGGGAATTTTTAAGGAGGCAGGCACCGCTCTTAAGATGAGCTCGGCTAACCACCCACAAACCGATGGTCAAAGTGAAGCCGTCAACAAATGTGTAGAGACCTACCTTCGTTGCTTCACCGGGGCCAGACCCAAACAATGGCCTCGATGGCTCAATTGGGTGGAGTACTGGTACAACACTAACTACCATGGGTCCATAAAAATGACCCCCTTCTGCGCCTTATATGGCAGGGAACCCCCCTTGTTACTCCGCGAAGGAAGTGAAGTAGCAGTGGAAGAAGTCCGCAGCCTGATGGAAGAACGCAACCAGACGCTGGACGAGCTGCAGTTCCAGCTAGAGCGCGCTCAGAACAGAATGAAGACTTACGCGGATAAGAAACGGCGAGTTGTATCCTTCGCTCCTGGTGATCAGGTTTATCTTAAGCTCCAGCCCTACCGTATGAAGACCCTGACCAAACGAGTGAATCAGAAGCTCAGTGCTCGCTTCTATGGCCCTTTTCCTATCCTGGAACGCATTGGCCAGGTAGCTTACAAGCTCCAGCTCCCCGCGGACGCCCGAATACACCCTGTGTTCCATGTCTCCCTCCTCAAGAAATGCGTGGCACCCCCTGATCTAGTCCAACCTCTTCCCGCGGCCCTCATGGACGAGTATGAGCTCCAGATCGAGCCTCAGCAGGTTCTGGCCTTCCGCAGAAATGGCGCTGGGCAATGGGAAGTCCTCCTCAAATGGAAGAACCTCCCTGACTTCGAAAATTCTTGGGAGCTAGNTAAAGGTATTGTTAACTTTCATGGTGGAGCAGAGGAAATAATAATAAAATTGGATTAGAGAGTGTTACATACCTTGACACCGAAGCTACCAAGAAAGGAAAAACAATAACCCCTTTTCCTTTTCATTATTCCCGAAAAGGGAAGATTCGGTCAGTTAGTGATAGCTAAATTAGGATTTGAATTATTAATATTTATTAATTAGATTAGGAATTAGGATTTGAATTATTTGAATAGGGAGAGAATCTAGTAGTTAGGATTGAGAAGATAAGGTAGTTAGGAGTAGAGATTAGGCAGGAGATAAGATTTTACCCAACCCATGATTCTCTCTCACAAGTGGCTATAAGTGAGACCTTTAGGGGAAGGGTTTAGGTATTCGGAAATTAGACTAGGCTAGGAGGACCAAGGGATCCTAAACTCCCAGAACTATTGTTTCTTACTTTCAGTTATTCAATTCAGCTTTTAATCTTTTATGCACTGTGTGTTCGGTTATTCCCCTCTGGAATTGCTGACCTTAATTTAATTTCCATAAGCATTAATTAATCGATCAGCAGATACCAGTTCTTACAACTGGTATCAGAGCATCGATCTTGGGAGAACGGTGTATGGTTTCTACCCGCGCAGGCATGGAGGCTAGGATGGATGATTTGGAAAGGCAGGTGGAAGAGATAAGGGTAGCTCAAGCCCACCACATGACCCTTTTACAGCAGCTGCTGGACAGGACGCCACCAATGTAACCGAGCGGCAACTCAGGGCACGAGGACAGAGGTTCAGGCGAGGGAGACGGAGAGAGAAGAGGGAGACAAGAAGAGCCGGAACCCCGGCGTTTCGAGGCCACTCGAAAATTGGAGATTCCGAATTTTGGGGGAGATGGAGCCTCAGATTGGCTAGTTAAGATGGATAGATATTTCAGAGTAACACAGGCAGTCCCTCAGGACCGAATGGACATTGTTGCCCTAGCTCTGGAAGGTGAACCTCTAACCTAGATGGAATGGTAGGAAGAACACACTCCCTCACTCAGCTGGGAACAATTTAGAGCAGACCTGCTCAGGCGGTTCCAACCAGGAGCCGCCCTGAACCCATTGGCGCCCCTGCTGGAGGTGAAACAGGTGGAAGGAGTAGCGAGGTATAGGCGAGAATTCGAGGCAGCTGCTAGATCTCACAAAAGCTTGGGAACGGAGGCATTGCTCTGTATCTTTGCCAACGGGCTGAAAAGGGAAATTCAGGCAGAGATTGAGGTTGCAAGGTTCGACAATCTGCCGGCTTTGATGGACAAAGCTATGGCCATCGAGTGGCGGAATCAGGCGTGGAAAGAGTCAGGAATGAACCCAGGAAGCCGCAGATGGGATCCAGGAACCAGATACAGCAGCACCAGCGGAGGACCCTCCGCAGGATCATTCTATTCCAAACTGGCAGGATCCACACGGCCACCCGATAATAGGACAGGGACACGCGCAGAAACAGGGTACCAGACCAGCCAGAAATCCACTAAGTCCACGGCGGGGAACAGACCTGTTCCACTGTCAGGAGGAAGTGCGGCGAGCTCGGGGAATCCCAGGCCGATTAACACCCGACGGCTATCGAATGAGGAATGGGCGGAGAGACAGAGAAAAGGTCTCTGTTTTCGTTGTGGAGAAAAGTGGGGCCAAGATCACCGGTGCCCCATGAAACACTACCAAATTTTGCTCTTAGAGGATGAGGGAGGGGAAGAAGCGGAGGACGAAGCCACACCCCAGCAAGAGGCACCCGAACACATCGAGGATAGAACGGAGCTACAGCTATCTTCTTATAGTTATTGGGGTTTGACGTCCCATAAGACATTCAAGCTGCTGGGAACCATCCATGGTCACGAGGTAGTAGTGCTCATTGACCCTGGCGCCTCAGCTAATTTCCTAGCTACCGAGGTAGTCAAGAGGCTATCTCTGCCAGTCAAAAAGATTAGAGAATTCCAGGTTGAAGTGGGGAACGGGACAATAGAAAGAGGACAAGAAGGCTGCGAAGCGGTTCCGCTAAACATCCAAGGCGTACAGTTATTCCAGGACTTCTTCGTCATGAAGCTAGGCTGCTCCGAGGTTGTGTTAGGCGCTGGGTGGTTAGCTAGTTTGGGAAGGTTCGTAGGCAATTACCAGGAGCTGACCTTGAGCTGGGAACATGGAGGAGAGCAGAAAGTTTTACAGGGAGATCCATCCCTAAGCCGTAGCAAGGCCTCATGGAAGAATACCCTCCACGCCCTTAAAAAACAGGGAGAAGGCTTTGTTATCACATCATTCTCCATGGTATCCAGAGAAACCGAAGCAGAACCAATGTCTGCAAAAACTGAGGAATTCCTCCAGGGATTCCAAGATCTTTTCCAGCCACCAGAAGGATTACCCCCACCCCGCGCAAATGATCATACCATTCTCCTCAAGGACGGAGCCACCATACCCCGCATCCGGCCATACAGGTATCCCCACTACCAAAAATCTGAGATTGAAAAAATTGTGGATGATATGTTGCAGTCAGGGATAATCAGACCAAGTACCAGTCCTTTCGCCAGCCCGGTGATTCTGGTCAAGAAGAAGGATGGCAGCTGGCGCTTCTATGTAGATTACAGGGCACTTAACAAGGAAACAGTAGCGGACAGATTTCCCATTTCGGTGATCGATGAGTTGTTAGATGCATTGGGAGAGGCAGCCATGTTTAGCAAGTTGGACCTCAAATCAGGCTACCACCAGATCCGAATGAAGGATGAGGACATTCACAAGACCGCGTTTCGCACTCACGAAGGGCATTACGAGTTCCTGGTCATGCCCTTTGGCCTAACCAACGCTCCGTCCACATATCAGGCCCTAATGAACCAACTATTAAGGCCCTTTTTGCGTAGGTTTGTTCTCGTTTTCTTCGATGACAACCTCATCTACAGCAAAGATCTCAACCACCACTGGGAGCACTTGCACCAGGTCTTTACAGTCCTCCGCCACCATCAGCTGTACCTCAACAAAAAGAAGTGTCAATTCGCCCAAAGCCAAATTGATTACCTAGGACACATCATCACCCAAGAAGGAGTGGCGACAGACCCCACCAAGGTCCGAGACATGCTAGATTGGCCAGCCCCGAAGGACATCAAAGCCTTGAGAGGATTCTTGGGCCTAACCGGGGTACTACCGCCGCTTTGTAAAGAACTACGGTAGGATCGCGTGGCCCTTCACCCAACTCCTCAAAAAGGACAAATTCTGCTGGAACGCTGAGGCCCAGACCGCCTTCGAGGCCCTCAAGACAGCCATGACTACAGTTCCGGTCCTTGCCGTCCCATCATTTTCCAAGCCTTTTGCCCTTGAAATCGACGCTTCAGACAAGGGAATAGGGGCTATCCTGCTCCAAGAAGGACGACCAGTGGCGTTTATGAGCCAAAAACTCTCAGACCGGGCCCAGTCCAAATCCGTGTATGAAAAGGAGCTGATGGCTATGGTTTTGGCAATTCAGAAGTGGAGGCATTATCTGCTAGGCCAGCATTTCACAGTTTATACTGACCAGAAGAGCCTAAAATTCCTCACCGAGCAGCGCATTGGGGGAGAAGAGCAACAGAAATGGATGGCTAAACTACTTGGGTTCGACTTCAAAATAAAATACAAGGCGGGGCAAGACAATAGGGTGGCCGATGCGCTATCAAGGAAGTTCCAGCTCGCCTCAATCTCCGTCATCGTAGCAGAAGAATAGGAAGAGCTCACTGCAGAGGTTCAGAAGGATCCCAGGCTCAAGGACATCATGCAGGATTTATTAGCAGGCAAGGCAACCCCACCCGGTTACTCCCTCCACAATGGAAAACTATTGTACCGAGGCAGATTAGCAGTTCCACGGAATTCAGTATTAATCCCCAAGATACTCAAGGAATTTCACGACACAAGACTAGGAGGCCACTCCGATTTTTTCAGAACGTATAAAAGGATATCAGGCGTTGTCTATTGGGAAGGGATGAAACGTTCTATCATGGACTACGTGAAGCGGTGCCCTGTGTGTCAAACCAATAAGCATTCCACCCTCAGTCCCGTAGGCCTCTTGCAACCCCTACCCATCCCCACCAACGTGTGGTCTGACATCTCCATGGATTTCATTGGCGGCCTACCCAAGGCCCACGGTAAGGACACCATATTCGTCGTGGTTGACCGCATGACCAAGTACGCCCACTTTTTTCCCTTATCTCATCCATACACGGCCAAGGAAGTAGCCGAGCTGTTTGTTAAGGAGATCGTAAAGCTCCACGGCTTTCCAAGCTCTATCGTTTCTGATCGTGACAGGGTTTTTATGAGTTCCTTTTGGGCAGGAATTTTTAAGGAGGCAGGCACCGCTCTTAAGATGAGCTCGGCTAACCACCCACAAACCGATGGTCAAAGTGAAGCCGTCAACAAATGTGTAGAGACCTACCTTCGTTGCTTCACCGGGGCCAGGCCCAAACAATGGCCTCGATGGCTCAATTGGGCGAAGTACTGGTACAACTCTAACTACCATGGGTCCATAAAAATGACCCCCTTCCACGCCTTATATGGCAGGGAACCCCCTTTGTTACTCTGCGGAGGAAGTGAAGTAGCAGTGGAAGAAGTACGCAGCCTGATGGAAGAACGCAACCAGACGCTGGACGAACTGCAGTTCCAGCTAGAGCGCGCTCAGAACAGAATGAAGACTTACGCGGATAAGAAACGGCGAGATGTCTCCTTCGCTCCTGGTGATCAAGTTTATCTCAAGCTCCAACCCTACCGTATGAAGACCCTGGCCAAACGAGCGAATCAGAAATTAAGTGCTCGCTTCTATGGCCCTTTTCCTATCCTAGAACGCATTGGCCAGGTAGCTTACAAGCTCCAGCTTCCCGCGGACGCCCGAATACACCTTGTGTTCCATGTCTCCCTCCTCAAGAAATGTGTGGCACCCCATACTCTAGTTCAACCTCTTCCCACGGCCCTCACGGACGAGTATGAGCTCCAGCTCGAGCCTCAGCAAGTCATGGCCTTCCGCAAAAATGGCGCCAGGCAATGGGAAGTCCTCCTCAAATGGAAGAACCTCCCTGACTTCGAAAATTCTTGGGAGCTAGCGACAGAGATCCAAGCAGCATTTCCATTTTTTCACCTTGAGGACAAGGTGAATTTTGAAGGGGAGGGTATTGTTACATACCTTGACACCGAAGCCACCAAGAAAGGAAAAGCAATAACCCCTTTTCCTCTCCATTATTCCCGAAAAGGGAAGATTCGGTCAGTTAGTGATAGCTAAATTAGGATTTGAATTATTAGTATTCATTAATTAGATTAAGAATTAGGATTTGAATTATTTGAATAAGGAGAGAATCTAGTAGTTAGGATTGAGAAGATAAGGTAGTTAGGAGTAGAGATTAGGTAGGAGATAAGATTTTACCCAACCCATGATTCTCTCTCACAAGTGGCTATAAGTGAGACCTTTAGGGGAAGGGTTTAGGTATTCAGGAATTTAGGCTAAAACTAGGAGGACCAAGGGATCCTAAACTCCCAGAACTATTGTTTCTTATTATCAGTTATTCAATTCAGCTTTTAACCATTTATACACTGTGTTGTTCGGTTATTCCCCTCTGGAATTGCTGACCTTAATTTAATTTCCATAAGCATTAATTAATCGATCAGCAGATACCAGTTCTTACATCATCCTTTAGGGATTTATTGACGTCATGCCCGTAGGGTTCCTCTCCGTTCTTTCCTTCCCTTTTTCCTTTTTCCTCTCATTTCAAATAGTTCATATATCATAAACATAAATCATCATTTCATAACATATAATTTGCTTCAGAAAATTAGCAGAGGCATGAGCAATTGCAAGTAGTTTTAAAAGCTTTGTTTAAAAGAGTCATGTACACCTAATAGGTCAAGGACGAAGGAATACTGAGTTCCATGTTTGAGATTCTGAACCTCAGTCGGGCCACTCAACGCCCAGCACAGACCACTCAGCGCCCTAACAAGCTGCTCAGCGCAAGGCCGCTCAGCGTCACCTGACGAATTTCAGCCCCCCAATTTTGCAATCTTCCATGTTCTGTATAGTTTTCTTATTCCAACCTTAAAAACATCTCTTCCAATATTTATTATAAATTTCCATCAACACAAGAAACTTAATTTCATGGTCCAAATCATTTCCAAACATAAATTCCATATATTTCCAACAACAATTTCCATAACCACAAAACAAGCATAAGTTCCATATTTCTTGAAAATTTCATTAAGCATTGNCTATGACAAGATCCTAGAAAGTGGTTGAAAAGGCTTTCATCAAGCATCAAACCTAACACAATCTAACACCACATCAAATATTACCCTAGCCAAATCTACCACAAAACATGTCATGAACATCATCATCAAGCATCTTAAATCACATAGACAGTGATTATGTCAGGTTTACCCACGTGGTTACGGTTTCGGTGCTTCCTGCGGACTTCTAGCTTGCTATGATGCTTCCTAGTTCCTCTTAGACTAAGTTTCTTCCAAGCTTTCTCTAGGGATTTTGAGGGCTCTTTATGGGTTAAGGTTAGGGAATTCTTGAGGGATCTTGACTAGGTTTGAAGTAGGAAGTGTCTGGGCTTTTGGTTTGACGGAATAACTGTCGATTGTGTGATCGGACAGAGCTTCAGCAAGGTTTTCTAATTTTTTTCTCCAAATAGGGGGTATTTATAGGCCATGGGCTGAATTTCACTTTCCCATTTTGCCCTTGGACCAGTTTACCAAATTGCCCTTTGCTTATGTCATGCATGACATAATATATGGTGACTCACCACCATGAGTCATGTTTGACTCTTTGACTATGCCACTTGGCCCCCTTCATGGTCGTGCAAGGCCTTGTGTCTTGGCCACTTTTTGTGTCCAAGAATTAACGGTCTCTGGCACATCAATTTTGATCAGGTTTTATCGTTTTCGGTCCCGGTACTTTGCGTGCAATTATACTAAAAATATTTCAATCACGTCCTTGTGATCCCCTAATTTTCCTAAGAAAGATTTTAGGTCCATTTGAGGTGTTTGAGAACTCTTTTCTGTAACAGTATCTTTTACGAATACTTTTGACGCGTTGTCGTACTCATACGACAAAAAGGAGTTATTCTAGTGTCTGCAGAATTTTGTGAAAATGTGTAGAATTATTTCTACAGACACTTTTAACCTAAGAGTGTGTGTTTCTAGTAGTTTAATCTATAACAAAAATTGCTAAACAGTTATCGAACGAGATTTTCACTAAGAAGAGAGAGGGATGTTACACAACACATACTGCCATCTCAAAAGAGATGAAGGGAAGAAGGATTCCTAAGTCAAAGAAAAATACATCATAAACAAAGATGGAGAGAGGGAGTTTCCTATTTTGGATAAGGTTACAAACCTTATTCCTATATGAGTAGGGATCGGTCACTATGGATCTCGCATCCCCTACAGTTATGGGTTGAGTTCGGCAAAAGAGCCGAAGTAACTCAGGGTCTACATAGATGGAGTCCTAAGCCCTAACAAAACCCTCTCTGCTACGCTCAGTGTCAAAGCTTCCATTAGTTCTCTCAAGGACTATTTACTCAAACATGGCTAGAGTGAAATTACAAAGAAAATACAAATACATTCACAGTGAAGAAAGAAGAAACAACAAAGGCTTGAAAACACGGGGAGGAGTTTTCTTAAAAGGTTAGGGAACTTAGAAAAATCTCTCAGGAATAGATGGGGAAGTAAGAAAAGTTTCCTTTCTCTCCTCCCCCCATTTAAAGTGTTTGTCTTTCCCTCTTCCCATTCCGACAGTTGATAATTGAAATAGCAAGAGTCACACTCAATCTCACTACTAACTCAACCAAGGGCTTAGATTTGATCAGATTGATCAAAAAAGCATGATTTGCATAGGCTAGATAGCCATTGTAATTGTTGTCAAATCAAAGGGCACAACATGGGGATTTGCACCCACAAGTGGAGTGGTTTCTCACCCTACGTTTTGCCAGTTGGCACATACCATGCAAAGAACAACCGTTGAAAGGTCACTAGCCCAGTCCAGTGCAAGTAAGACTAATCGTTAAAAACCAGGGTGAAAGAGATGAGCTCGTCTCAAGCTGAGCAAGACTACTCAATAGAGACAGGGGCTAAGGCAAGGAAGTCGGCCCACGGCAAGTAAGATTACTTGATAGGGCATGGACCTACATTGAGCTCGACAAGATAATTGCTTGAGCCAGGGGCTAAAGTTGAGCTCATGGATGGATTGCTTCTCACAATTGCCATTATGACTATTTAAGCTCAGATGTAACTCTAGTAAGCTCGAACACCACCTCATCAGTAATGACCGAGCTTAGGGATTGTGTACAAAACTCAGCCCAAGAGGTCCAATAACCAAGCCATATGAGGCATCATGAAAGAAAGGCTCATAGACAAACCCAAACCATATCGGTGCAAAGTAACTCAGTCAAAAGAGACCATTTTCCACCACAGCTTGCAACCTGGCACAAAATACGCGCCCACAACCACCACTACAAGGAGGTGGGTGGTTACCACAACTTGGAATGAATCCCATTACCCTCACTCAAAACACATCGAGGACCACAACTCCTCCCCTTATGCTCACATTATAAATACAGGACCTCCAACATGATAAAAGTAAGTTTTCTCTATTGAATCCCTCTACACAAGCCTGTGTTCTGATTTTATCATCGAAGTCCCTTGTAAGTCCCCCCTCCCAAGCACTCTATAGAACATTGGAGCTCGGCACTTTTGAGGGACATCCATTCTCCACCGGCACATTCTCCACCCCCTTGGAGCCAGGTCAAAACAAAAAGCACCACTCCTCAAAAGTCAAACTCACGGATTAAGGGGAGCTTTCTCTATACTGTCACCCTTCGAATAAAATAGTTATTGGTTTTCTCTTATCAGATATACCAACTATTTATCGAGCTCTAATTACTTCGGGAGTCTTTAGTGATAAATATTATAAATATGCCTATACATCATCGACAGTGAACAACCATAATTCCCTATTGTAGTTTTTCTCTCTCTTATCTTTGAATTAATAGATAACAATTAGCCATTATAAATATCAGTTCAGTATAACCTTTACATTATTATACATCAGGAACCACACACTCAAGTATGAGTTTATTGCTGATTACTTAACCATTTTTAGGTCCCCTAACTGACCTTCAATTTCATCAAGAGGCAGCTAAAGTGGTGAGCTTAATAGCTGAAGAGTCTAAATGGCATCGGTCCTTGAAAATAGCACAGGTGATACTTTGTTTTAAACGTGGGAACTGGGAAGCTTGATTCAACATGGCCCCAAAAGCAAATTATAGCTCCATACAAAACAAAAAGAAGATAAAATAGACCAATGCCGTTTTGCAGTCCAATAAATCAGAATATAAAACCCTAGCAATATTTGGATTTGAGTAACAGCATCTCTGCAAGGAAAGCTTCTTCATTTCCATGGTCCGAGGGAGATACTTGATGAGGCCCCTAGTAAATCTGTGCAACTATGAGACGCTTTGAAACACAACACTTTAAATTAAAACGAAAAATATGTACCCTCTTACTTTTCCTTTTGGCACTTCTTTTTTACTGCAATTTCTTCTAGTTATTATCTCATTAAAACTAAAAAAACAGAAAACTAAGGAGAAAATAAAATGCCAACGTAGTAATATTTATAGATGAGAACCTCTTCAGAAATACTATTAACATGGAATAAAAGCAGACCACAAGAAACACATGGAGAAAATATAATACACATACATATTTGTGATTGACCAAGAACTCTTCCAGGACTGGAATGCTTATCAACCAGATCATCTAGTATGCCTTGAATCAAGAGGGGGCTACTCAGACGTTTCCTGCAGAAATGCTTCACCCGTTGACACTGGATGTTGAAGAAACATTGACATGGATCACCACCAATCGTTACACCTTGACATACTTGTCAACGTAACCCTGCAGAAAGGGAAGGAAAGGGGAAGAAATTCACTAAAAATAGTTTATATATTAGGCATCCCCGGATGTGAAAATCAACTTTAATAATTTACAAATTTTAGGTAAAGTAATTCATAAATAATGCTTTGTCCTCCACATTTGCTTCAAAAGATACAGAAAATACTGTGGTAGTTCTAGGTGAGTCACAGTACCAGTCTAAACTGTCTTACGGACAAGAGATATGAGGTGCCTTACTATCAACAACAACACAGTAGCAACTTTTTGGTTAAAAACACTTTGAGACACTTAAGATGCAGTCAAAATCACAGCACTGTCTCTTTTAGAAAAGCCATAAATAGTTTTCTTAACCCACTAAACAACCTTGCTGAGAGAGAGAAAAGAAGACTCTATATCCACACACTCATTTTCTTAGCAGAGATTTATTAATCAAATTCAGAGCATAAGTACAAAATATATGCTCAGCTTCAGCTAGGGGGAAAACAGGCAAAAAGAGTAAGTGATGAGAAAATTAATTACCATGACAAGTTTAGTCAACTTTCGCTGTGATGAGTCAATGTATTGACTTATCTTTGCTTGAGACTTGGGTATACGGTGGCCTTTCATGGCTCCTGACACCTTGTCTACAGTCTTTTTCACAATGGTTTTGAAAGCAACCTTACTCATATTACCCTGCCGCCATGATGGTTTCAAAACATCCTTAACAAAGTTTGCAATGGAAACTTTGAATAATTTCATTGATCTGGAATCCTTGCTCTTTTTTCTTTTCCCTGGAGACTTGATCTGGTTAATCTCAATGTCCCCTGTAGAAATGTTTGCAACATCCACATGATTACTTAGGCTCTCGTTATCAACATCACCCACTTCTGCCTCTTCTGTCTCACCATATTCATCATTATTTTGAGAAGTGGTAGAGGCAACTGCCCCAACCTCCTCTTGCTTGTTCTGCTCTTCCACATCCAAGGACAAATAAGAACTTTTGGGCCTTAGGCTGACGTTGGATTCTCCAGTAACTTCCTGCTTCTGTTCAAAATCATATTTCTTAAGAGAAGAGGATGCTGGTTCGATGCTGTCAAAAAGTGGATCATATTGTTTATCATCAGACCTAGGTAAACTCTGACCAACAGCTCTGGCAGACTTCGGTGAGGATAATAACTGTCTTGATCCAACCACATCAATGCCTTCCCTATTTACAGTAGGATTCAATCTATAAGAACCATAACTGTTACCATGGATTATCTCACTTTCTTGTCTAAAAATACTTGAAGTGAATTTGGAACTAAGTGGCTGCTCAAAGGTTGATGCATAAGGATTATAGTGAGCAGAAATTCTTGATCCCCCAAAAGCAGGAAGAGAAGTTGAATGATTGCTATCCAGAACATCTGGTGGATATCTAGATACAGTAACAGTTTCTCCAGGCACACCCAAATTCCCCTCAGATGCAGAATATTGAAAATTAAATATCGATTGTTGCTTCTGTGATGATGGATGAATGTGGGGAGACATTTTAAAGTGATCTTCTGGAGTTAACTTACCACCAAAAGAAGGCTGTAGTCTGTTCACATCTGACTGCCAGGAATATTGCTTTTGTTGAGGATGCAGGCCAACAGAGCTTGAAAATTTTGAATCCTGCATTGGAAACTGCTTATAAAGTTCTTCTCTAATAAAATTTGGGCCTGAACGAAGTTGACTTGCTGGGTTCTCTTGAGGCAGATGCTTTGGAGAGAAAGCTTCGGTAGGGACAGAAGTTCGTGAATGATCCTGCATTGGAGGGTATGCCTGAGCCTGAAACTCAGGAGTCTGAGAATAAGAAGGCAATCCAGACTTACCAGAAGTCTGAGAAACAAAGTCATCTCTTAAATGCAATTGACTCTGATTAAATTCTGAACTAACATGTGATTTTGTAACTCCAGAATTCAAACTGGAATTATATACAGCTTGTGATGGTAGTAGTGGTGGTGGCGGCAATGATGTCCAAGAGTAGTTAGGTGGTACACTGAAGTGAGGATTCTGCATATGTAACAGACCTGGGTAAGGTTCAATTTTTTCTCTATTAGTGGATTGGAAAGGGAATGATGTACTTTGTTGCGTTTCACCATAGTCCCTTGAACTTTGTGGAAAATGCACAACATTTTCATTATGGGCATGTGAAACAACAGGAGGAGCCAACTGGTAAGCAGGCAGTGGTAATTCTGCTGAGGAACTACAATGCAGAGTCAACTCTTTAGAAGCCTGAGAAAGAAATAAAGGCTGCTCAGATGAAAGCCATGGACCAACAGAGCTAGTGGCTGACAGTGGCTGAGTTGATGGTAACATAAATGTTGAAGGTTCACAACTAGAAGCCTTATTAGCACCAGGAGAAATCATCGGTATTTTATCAGATGATGAATTAGATACAATGGATGCATTTTTAAGCTGAGATGCATAGCCAGAATGTTCTGAAACTTCAACAGAAACATTAGGCTGAATTTGATGAACAAATGAACCATCTTCTGCGTGAATGATATCTACATATGTACCACTCGATGGTTTCAAAGTATCACCACCACCTAAAGCTTCAGGACAAAAGTCATCACCCACTTGTGGCTGATGAGAATTCACTGCTTTCTGTAAAATATCATTTTCATGGATTAACTTATTAGGCTCTTCCCTGAGTACTAAGGTTTCCTGCATTTCAGGAGTAGCCTCTCTGAAACTGTCAGATTTAATTGGATTATTACTAACTGATTGACTGTCGATATTGGATGTAGTAGACGCAACAGCACACCCAAAAGAATCCTCTTTTCTCTTCTCTACTTGGCCAGTTACATTTTGGAAAGGATCCACATCCTGATTTCTTATTCCATCACACTCATGATCTGACACTTCAGGAGAAATGTTCTTCGTGCTTTTGTTTATCCTAGAATATTTTGCCCGAGAATAGACTTCCTGATCATGTTTATTCCTTGAGTGCCTTAAACTAGCATTCTTGTCAGGTTCATGGTGACTGTACCTACAAGATGCTCCACGATAACACTTTCCTCGAAAGAAGTTAAAGCACTGACCCCTATCTCTTTTCACAATCTCACCACCAAAGTCCACTGTACGCTTTAATATTGGAGACCTACTCCTGCTTCTACGGTGCCGAGGTGACCAGCTGAAACCAACAAATTAAAATTTTCTAAACACAACATTCTTCAGGAAGATAAAAGAAGCAATCAAGATGCAAGACTCTAAACGAAATGAAAGAAATTGTCCTCATCAAGAGGAACAAGATTTTTAGTTTCAACTAATAAATAGCTTGCACATTCGACAGAACTTTTTGGATCAGGGACACGATTCAAGTCAACAGGCAGTTAATCAAAGCATCCTAAAATGCAAGAACACAGTAGTCCATACCTGCGAGACTGGCTTCTTTTACCCTTTCTCCTCCGGGGACTCTTCCTTCTCCGATTCCTACTCCTGTCTAGAGGAGATCTGCTGCGACTTCTGCCTCTTTTGTTTACCCTCCGAGTCTGACGATAGTGAGAATCATCAGACTCAGAGTCGCTATCTGTAGGAGCTTCTCTAAGATGCCTTCCAAATTCATCTACCTTCAGAACACTAGCTTCAAACTTTGAGCCTTTCCTCACATATTCCTGTTCAACATTACCACTTTTACTACCACTTTCAATGACAGTACCACCTAGTGCTGCTTTTCCCTGGAAAGCTTCAATGGAGGCAGCAACAGAGACCTGATTTTCATGGTTATCTTCAACGCATCTTCTAGATTCTTGTTCTAAATGTTGAGATATTTCTGAATCATTCAGAGCTGTTTTGGAGAGCTGTACAAACCCTTTTTGAGTACTGGAGGGACTCTTTGAACCAATATCAGTCTCTAGATAACTCCCAGAATCTTTATGAGCAACTGAAACACCAGTGGCAACTCCTACTGAGACTGTCAAAATATTAGCATCTGTACCACAGGTTTCTTCATTATTTGAAGTGTCATCAGAAGCATAATCCTGAAGAAGCCTTATTGGGCTGCCACTCCTTAGAAGTTGTCCACAATCTCTATCAGGATTAGTGGCCTCAATAAGATCAGAAGTACCATTTTGATGAGCTGCAGACTTTTCCAAAACTGTGCCCAGGGGGAATTCAGCCACTTCACTTGAGTCATTAACAGGACTGTTAACCTTGGCAACTGATTGTGCAGATTTCATGTCCCCCAAATCAGATAAATGCTCAGGTCCTGTATTTTATTAAAGATCCTTATTAACACAACAGCAGAAAAAAATACTTTGAATAATGGAATGTATATTATAGGGTTAGCTCTAGGACGAATTTGACATCAAATAACAGATTAGACTCTTAATCTTCTACCATTTCTCAATTCTGATAGAACAATAACAGCAAGGAGATGAAAAGTGATCACTTTGGAAAGTATCTGCAGAATAAGCGAAAATGAATCCAAGTGGATAGTGGTATGACCTGTTGTCACGCCATTTTTTGTACCAACAACCATAAATCTCATCGCTTTTTTACTTATACAAAGAATTACAGTTCTTCATCTCAAAATTATGGAAATTATGTAATCAAAGAAGATAAAAAATGACAACAAAATAAAATGCCAAAGTGCATATTAAAGGAAATTTTGTAATATAAACGATTGTTGCACTCAATGCATGCAATCTTTAAACAATCAAATCAAATCAAATTCAGTGCTTAAAACGAGAAAGTCTTCAATCACTCTGAATTAAGCACACCGTGTATTCAGCCTGAACAATCAGCGCTGAATTCCAGTAATAAGAATTTTGGTGCAGTAAAAAATTCACCAGTGTCCCTAATGCCAACAAATACCAATCATTAGCATTAATACTTGATTGAGTAAAAAGACGTCTGACCAATCAAAAGGAAACTCTAATCAAACAAGTTACTCTTAAATCAAACATAAATGAACAGGGATTTTCTGAAATCGAACCTTCATGCTTTTTGCTGACTCCTGAGAATCCAAAGCATGACGCACCACTGGATAAGATGTCCTTGGCAGGGTCATTTTCTTTTAAATTCTTCAGCTGGTGTACATTCTCATTGATGCTAAATTCCTCACCAACCCGATGATGCCACTGATTGTGAGCATCAATTTCATAATTCTGCGCCTGGTCCTTGTCAGAAAGTGTGATATCATCTTAACCCACATAGAAAGAATAAAATAAAGCAGATCAGATCCAACATCTAAGATAAATGTTGTACTTTTGAAAATAAAAATATCCAAGGTAACTCTGATAAGCTTCATCAGACTAGAATTGAGTCACTTGTTTTTCTCCAAACCAAATTTTAGTCAGCTATCATACACAAAAATGAACAAAAACCAGTCCAATAAGAGAACCAAAATTAATAACCCACGGCCTAATAACACATTACTCTCTTTCCTATTTTGCCTGCATAAAATTTGGAGAGAGCGGTATGCCAGAACTAAACAGCTAAGATATTCACCCGTTAAGGCCATTTATAGAGAAAATACATCAAGTGAACAGTCTATCAGTACTCTTGAGGTACAAAAACTGCAAGAGGTAAACCTCTGATGGTATAAATAAAGAGGGGGGTTTTCATGTGTCCCTGATTTGCTATCTAGGTGCTTGTATTTAACTCTATATAGTTGGCTTCTCCGTGAATGGTTAGTCTTACTTTATAAAGTGCACCCTACCATCAATGTTTATCAACACTACATTTTACTCTCTAAAGTATACCAGTCACTTTAGGGCTTCTAAAGCCACCAAAAAAAGCAGTTATAATCGATGATTCAAATGTTTATTTGGTACTCAAACTAATGCTGGATCAAATTCCGAGATATCATAATTTGATACCACAACATCAGGAATGCCCAATATTATTTGCATGAAAGCATTAACATAAGAGAGATAGCATCATAACATAATTCTATGTCAAGAATTAGGATTATAACGAAAGCAAAACTAACCTTCCATCTCCATGTCAGAATCTGCATTTTCAGTTGCAACATGCAAATGATACTGTGGCTCTGTAGAGTCTACTGCCTGAGGCCTTAACTCTGCACTTTCAGTTGATAACTGCTTGTCTCTGTCAGCAGCAGCAACATCTCTGCAAGTTCCACTGTCCTGATTAGGACCAGAATTGTGTAAGGGTGCAATGCCAGATGGATAGGAACCTATAAACTTATCAACTGAATCCACAGCCTTCAATTCAGGGCCAGAGACCTTGCCAGAGTTAGGATCCGAATGCACAGCATTGGAGAAAGCAGAAGCCATAGGAGGGGTAGGAGGTGGTGGAGATGGTGGAACGGGTGGCGGAGAGGATGGCAGCGGCGGCAGTGAGGGAGCAAAAGAAGGCACTTGATAATTCCCATCATTTGAATGTTGGTACACACCATCTGGAGTAAGAGCCAGCAAACCCGATCCAGGAGGCGGCAGTGGAGGCGGAGTGTTACGAACGTTCTGAGAGCCACCGGGTTGCGAAGGAGGAGGTGGAAGAAAAGGAGGTTTATACAAAACTTGCCCTTGGGATGATGCTGGAGGTGGTGGCGGCGGTGGTGGCAACACTCTAGGTGGTGGTCCCGGAAGCCAAGACATTTCCTGGTGAGAATGTCCATGAGGAGGAGGCGGTACCGGCAGGTGAGCGTGAAGACTCTGGCCCCCTAAATTTGAATAATTCTGCAAATTCTGTCCATGGCTAGCAAAATTCTGCGGCGGCATAGTGTTCCCATATTGCCCTGAACCTTGCACCACACTGTGTGGAGCTTGAAAGGGAAGACTCACAGCACCCATCGAAGATGCAGCAGGGGGTCCACGTAGGTAGACATGAGGACCTGGTGGAACAGCACCTTGCTGAAAATGAGGTGGGGGAGGAGGAGGAGGATGAGCTTGCTGCTGATAAGCATGCTGCGGCGGTGCCGCCGGAGGTTGAGAACCACCGGGTCCAAAATGAGGGCCACGACTAACTTGATTATACATATCAGACATGCGAAAATCCCCAATCCAAAAAAACTGATAGTAAAGCTAAAACTAGCAACCTAGCAAAACAGCAATCATCACTTTCGCCAAGCCGAACCAATCTTTCACTGTTTTCGACCACTCAATTCGAGCCCCCACAGGATCCCCTGAATAAACAACACATACAACTCTGAGAAAAGTCAAGTTAAACGAAAAACAATCAAAGGGCAAATTTCACAAACACCGTTATGATTCATATCCGAAAGAAAGAAAAAGAAGCTACGTTCAATAAAATAAACAACACGGAATCAAATACATGCGGAAAGTTTCTTAAATCTACTTCCCCCCCCCCCCATAAATATCAACACTGCGCAACAGGGGCAATGGCAACGCCGTGATTTCCATCGGCATTTGGGAATAGCTCGTTCCCGAATTCATCACAGAAACGAAGCTTTCAACGCAAGGTGAATCACTCTCCCAAGCAATGCACAACTTACCGCATCGGTGGCGCAGAATTAGGACCGCGAGAACGCGAAGGAACGAAGAATCGGAGATTGGGGAACCCTAGGGTTTTTGATTCGAGTTTTTTCTTTTTTTTTTGAGAGAGAGTGAGAAAAAAGAGAGCTCTTTGGGGCCTGGGAAATAAAAACCCTACGGAAGACGGTGCTCTGTGGTTAGGCACATTCGATTCGGTCAGATAGGTGGCCTTGTGAGTGATAAGTGAACGAAGAAATAAAATATGTTTCCTCAAATGAGAAGAGATTCGATAATGCTCACGAAAATTCGATGATGCAACGGGAACAACCGTTTTGACGAATAATACAACTACTTAAAAGTGAAGTGAGAAACAAGATAAAAAATAGTGGTATTGTATATGTAAAGTATGATGCCATGAGTAAATAAAAGAATAAAATTCCTCTCTTCCACCTCACTCCATCAACTCTCTTTCTCTCACTCTGTCTTTCTCTTCTATGAGGGAATTACCATAGAGTATGTAACAAACTGTTAGTTAGTGGTTAGAATTAGTTACATGTTGTAACTAATCCAACTCAATGAACATGTGACACAATTAGAGGGTAGCTAGTAATATCATTACACATATATATCACATTGAATGTACGGTAAAGGTAACATCTCGCTTTTACTTAGTAAAGATTTCGCGTAATAAATAAATATACGAGTCGTTTATTTAGATTAGAAATTTAAATCATAAATTCCTTTACCGAAAATGCCCATCAAGATAATAGTTCGCGGTCTCATGAAATTTCGCGAAAATCGAATGAATTACCTTTCGTCACCAGAATTTAATTACGCGTCAAAGATATCCGTAAAACAAACTTTTATGAAAGTTGAGTTACGAATACCTCAGATTAAAGTAAATTCCTTATTAGAAAAATTAGAAGATAAAGATTGTATGTTCACACAATTTTTAGGATGTCCGTACACAAAAAGTTAACGACCAAACACGATCAAACTTACACCCCAAAATCTCATAGAAAGCAAACACACACGGCCAAAAGAGAGAATCACACAATGCGCACACACTTGAGTCAAACCAAAGTCCAAGTCTATCTCCTTTCATACTTATCCTATTTTCATTTTTTTCTTTTTCTTTTATTTTTGGCCAAATTTGGGGCCCAAACCCACACGGCAATGAGCCTATAAATAGGTCATCCATTTTGCTTTCATTTCATCCATTAGCTCTCCCTTGAACACGTTCGTCTCACGTACTCATTCATTACTTGCATGTAGTAGAAAAACCAAACTTCACTACATGGCTTCACTACAGTTGTTCCTCATAGTTTACTTTCCAAAAATCTTGGCCTTCAGCACTTTGTTCTCTCAAATTTTCCTTTGTCTTGCCTAAGAAAACCCTAGCTCACATACATTAGAATAATTTTCGTAGCAAGTCAAGTGAGCATTAGAAGCACCAAGGCTTTTCGGGACTTCTATGCAAAGCTTTCTCCATCAACTTGAAAACTTTTCTACAAGTGGGTAACCTTAGAAAGATCACTACCTTAGTGATTTATGTGTGAATATTGTTATGTGTATGTTGTTAATACGGTTGTTATTTGTCTAAAAAACTGCTGGAGTGTATCTGTGACTTGATTGGGATATATGTGTACCTAAGGGTGAATAAGGTTTTTAATACGAAAATATTGATTTTGAGCATGGTTATCAAAATCGCGAGTTAACTTGTAAACTCATACGAGTTTACGTTCTTAGGTAGTAAAATCGAGCTGACTCGCATGTAAACTCATTTCTAGGTAAACTCGGCTGAACTCGAGTAAACTAGTGTAAACTCGCATAAAATCGCGAGTTTACTTCCGAGTTCACGAGTTTACCACAGGTGAGTTTTTTTATTTTATAGTTGCGCATGCAATCGTGCTTCGTCGTTAATCCATCGTATGTATTTCATCTTTTTCTCAGCGATCTTTTTCACCAAAGTGCGTGACCTATGCATCCCTATCTGTTCTTTAGTGTTCTGGAATAGAGACATCATCGTCACATACTCGCTTCCTGTGATGTTCAGTACTATGGGACTTGCTGGTATCTTCGGTATTTATGTTGTTGTGTGTGTCATCTCCTGGATATTTGTGTTCTTCAAGGTTCCAGAAACAAAGGGCATGCCCCTCGAACTCATCACTGAATTCTTTGTTATCGGCTTGAAGCAGACTACTTCTGTCAAGAATGAGTGATATTGTTCTTTATATACATTTGCTATGTTGGTTTCTCAATACACCACCTCTCTCTTGTGTTGATAGATTTTACTGGTCATTAAGTTTATGTAGAGGAGGATATGTTCTGGTTTAAACATATATATTATGTATTATCTATGAATTGAACTTAGAACTCATATATTTCATCTTTATTAGTGCTTTGTTATGGGGTTAAAAAGTATTTATGAATTTTAAGTTTTATTAAATATATTTTTGTAGCATAATAATTTTTAAAATATTTTTTTAATAATAGGTAAACTTGTACGAGTTTATGATCCGAGTTTACGGAGGCTCCACGAGTTTACTTAAACTCGCCAGTTTGATAACCATGATTTTGAGGGTGTTTTCAAAAGGAGTGAAGGCTAGGTTTTGATGGACTTAAGGACAGGTTTGAGGAAAAGGGAGAAAAGATCAAAAGAGCAAGGTTGTTCACAGAATTCACGTTAGTCCACTAAGCGGCCTGAACATTTCCAGTGGCCGCTGAGCGACCATGAAGAGGCCGCTAAGTGACCTAGAAACTGTAGCCGCTAAGCGACAATGGGCAGGCCGCTAAGCGACTGAAGAATTCCCCGAGTGTACAAATATCCTGACAAGCACTATGTCACCATACTTTATGCGAAGAAGTTATATGTGATTAATTGTATATGTGTTACATATTTATGCATCCATGAGGAAATGGGTTGTCATTACATTGTTAGGACAACCTTAGATAACTAGACAGACAATCACGTAACAAAGAGAAAATCATAATTAAACATAGGGAACGAATAAAGATTTTAAGAAGGTGCCAGCCATAAGGGGCTCGGAATACCTTAAAGATATATACTTAGTTATATGAATAGAAAAATCCCTCTCTTGGCACATCAACAGACAAGCCCCTTGCTAGTCCAGCAAGAGGGATTAGTTAATGATCTGAACGCAGGCTTAGACCTAATCTTATATTAAAGTCAAAATGAAAAGATGAATATACAAAGAAGTGACATCACGAACAAATCAGAGTCTCCAAGAGCGCATAAAGGGCCCAAAGAACGTTAAGAAAGTACGAGTCCACTCCTGGTAACGTTGTTAGGGCGGCCCCTCGCCATCCTACAAGTAGGATGGTTATTCCCTATCGATGGTCGATAAAGTATGCTAAATGCATCAGTGGTTCGCTACCACTCAGGTAACAGAGTTGCCTGGTCATCATAAATACGGAAACAAAAGTAGTTTGTAACCGAATGGGGACAACGGTCTCACGGTCTACAAAGGAGAATAATGGACATAAAAACAGAAAAGAAGGATGCTGCCCCGACGAAAAGTACCAGACAGAGCGCATAAGAGAACTCCCAGACCCCTTCATGCATGCTATATGTGATGTATATGATGATTATATATCTATATGATAAGACAACGTCAAGTGGCAAAGGTTTCACAAGACGACCTCTGTAATATCCCGATTTTTTCCCTTACAAAGATTTTGCATAATAAATAAATACGATCCAATTATTTAGACTGAAAAATTCAATTATAAAATTTATTTCTCCAAAATACCAGTCAAAATAATGGTTTCGCAATCTCGCAGAATTTCACAAGATTTGGATCGATTTTCGACCATCACTAGAATTTAATTACGACTCAAAAGTATCCATTAAATGCACTATTATGAAAATAAATTTACGAATACCTTGACTGGACTTAAATTCCTAATAAGAAAAATTAGTAGATCGCGATGGTATTTCGAATAATTTTTAGGACATTCGTACACGAATGATTAACAACCAAACATGATCAAACATGATCAAAATTAATTATAAAGCCACGGATATGTACATATTCACCGCTACTGAAGCTTTAATTAATTAAAGCTTATCCCTGCAAAACTTAAAAGTTAAGTTAGCAGGGATAAGGATGTATATATAATAATAATAATAATAATAATAATAATAATAATTATTATTATTATTATTATTATTATTATTATTATTATTATTATTATTATTATTATTATTTAACAAAGTTAAGGCAGCAACAAAGCCACGCCTGAGGCTATAAATATGGACCTCAGTTTGTCGTACCTTCAAGCATTCACTGCTTGAATCTACTATATATGTATGTGTATATATATATTTGTGCCGTTCATGCACCCTGCCGTTACACTGCTGGAACCAAGAAAAATAGCAGGATCGCACTAACATTCGTGGGAACGTTTCTCACAACCTTCACCGTCTCCTAACACGTTTAAGAGGTAGGTAACCCTAGCTTATTTACCTCCTTGGTGAATTTTATATGTTGTTGTTACCAAGTGGCTTCAAATACACAAGAGGGGGGGTGAATTGGGTATGTAGGTTGTTTTTAAATTCTTTGGTTTGATGCTAATAAATCACCAAGTATCAATACAAATTATCAATGAATAAGGATAAAGGTAATCTTGAGCATAAACAAATTAAAGAGTTAAGGGATAGAGAAGATGCAAACTCAATTATCCTGGTTCAACCACCCTTGTGATTTACCTCCAGTCCCCAAGCAATCCGCTCAAGATTTTTTCACTATTCTTCAAGCTTGAAACTTAGGTGCTTGATGACCTTTACAAGGTGCACTCTACTTGAGCCTCAAGACAATTTCCCTTAGGGATACCACCCTAATCACTTGAGAGGGATACCTCACCCTCTTTACAAGAAAATGATTTGTGTTTGATTTGAAACTCTCTTGAAGAGTAGATAATACAATTTGAAGGCCTATAGATGTGTATGTATGAAACTCTCTCTTTTTCTCAAATAGATGGCTCAAAGATGTTAATTAATGAAGAAGAGAATGTTAGGTGTTATAGAATTAATGTTCAACCTCTTCTTGATGAG
>QANU01107957.1:9362-27651 GCA_003254905.1 Nissolia schottii
CTCCGCCACCGCTTCCGTTCCGATCGCCGGCGGCTCTATCCCTTTCTCTATCCCAAAAACCTAAAAAAAGAAGAAAATCCTAATTTCTTATCAGTGCTCGTTTGCTAGGGTTTTATTTATTAATCTTTAATTATTAAGAGTTAATCTACACTTTTGATCTGAGGCGATGGCGCAGATTCAGGTGCAGCACCAGAACTCCGCGTCGGCTCCTCCTCAGAATGGCGTCGCTTCGCCGGCGGCTCCGCCGAACGCGAACCAGTTCGTGACGACGTCGCTTTATGTCGGCGATCTCGACACTGAGGTCGACGAGAGGACTCTCTACGACCTGTTTAATCAGGTCGGGCAGGTGGTCTCGGTTCGAATCTGCAGCGACTTGACCACGCGCCGATCGCTTGGTTACGGCTATGTTAATTTCAGTAACCCTCAGGATGGTTAGTTTTACATCACTGAGCCCTACTTGAACTGAATGTGTTGTATATTTTGGGTTGGAAATTTTAGGGCTTGTGTGTGTATGTGTGTTTGGGCTAGCTGATTTTTTAGTTGAGAGAAGCTTATAATCAAAGTTTTTTTGGGTTAGTTTTGTCTGTGTGTATTTTACCTTGATGAACGTTAATTGCATTGAAATTGGCTTCTGTTGTTGAAGATTTCAGTGTGTGTTAGGGTTAGGGGTGTGATTAGGTTAGCTGTGATAAGTGACAACCATATTATCTTAATTATTGATCAAGTGCATTTGATTTCTAATTGTGATGCAAATCAATTCCTTGTCTGAATGTGTTTGCATGTCTTAACTGTGAAATAATTGATTTCAAGTGACTTGTTTTGTTTTGTTTGTATTGTATGGAAAACATGGTGTATGATTTGTTTTTCACCAAAATAATCATCTTATGTACTTATAATAAAAATACTCAAGTAATGCTTTCCAGAAAAAAAACTCGGGTATAAGTAAGCACAATATTATAATCAATCAATTTATCTACAATTACCAAAAATGTTATATTATATTGAAAACAGTTCTTTTGAGGGTAAAAAAGCTGTTCTGCTCTTGCCCCCATAAGAATTTTGCCAAACATACACTTGCATAATTTAAGTTGAGAAAATGATCAAAAGCACTCATACGGTACCTTTGTAAAAAGAGGCAATTGTTTCTTCAAAATAATTAAATAGTTGATACACAAACATGTTCTTAGTTCTTAACAGGTTCTTAGTTTTTAGTGTGTTCAATTGGCTTATTTTAGGTTAAAAACAAGTTTTACTTAAAAGAAGCATCAATAGATAGCATTTGAAAACAATATATATAGAATAGACTGTCAACTAACATGCAGCTAATTTTGTGTTCCATTGTTGTTCACAGCGGCAAGAGCAATTGATGTGCTGAATTTCACTACAGTGAACAACAAGCCCATTAGGATCATGTATTCTCATCGGGATCCTAGTATTCGTAGAAGTGGTACTGCAAATATTTTTATCAAGGTGACCACACTATCTCTTTCATCATTTAATGGAGTAAATAGGTGACGTAGTGTATGTTTTGCATTAGCCTATTTTGCTACATTTTATAATAAATTTTTTACTAAGATAACTTTTGGAAAAAGTTAATTGTTTCTGAAAACTAATCAAAGCCAAAAAAGATCTTGGTCATGGAATTAGTCCTGGTTTATGTTATATATGTTTGAGTCCCTCATTGGGAGTAGAGGCTTAAGGAGGTGCATGAATGACTGCTGTGACACTAGTATAAAGAATTCTTAGACTGGTACATTTTAAATAAGCTTGAAAAAGTAAAGTGTGATCTCTGAGTGATGAATAAATTTGACAACAAATTTGACTAGTTACTCAATTTTAATGAGTAGTGGCTGGGTAATATAGTTTTCGCTGTCTATTCAATTGACTTATATGAAATTTTGAATCTTATATTTTCCTGATTGCTATTGATGTTGCAGAATTTGGACAAGGCAATTGATCACAAAGCTTTACATGATACTTTTTCTTCTTTTGGACATATTCTTTCTTGTAAAATTGCCACTGATAGTTCTGGTCAGTCGAAAGGCTATGGTTTTGTTCAATTTGACAACGAAGAGTCTGCACAGAATGCAATTGATAAGCTGAATGGCATGCTGATCAATGATAAACAAGTCTATGTAGGTCATTTCCTACGAAAGCAAGATAGAGAGAATGCTTTAAGTAGGACAAAATTCAATAATGTTTATGTGAAAAACCTATCCGAGTCAATCACAGATGATGACTTGAAGAAATTTTTTGGAGAATATGGGACAATTACTAGTGCTGTAGTTATGAGAGATGCAGATGGTAAATCAAAGTGTTTTGGTTTCGTCAATTTTGAAGACCCAGATGATGCTGCCAAAGCGGTTGAGGCACTTAATGGCAAGAAAATCGATGAGAAGGAGTGGTATGTTGGAAAAGCCCAGAAAAAATCTGAACGAGAGCTTGAACTAAAAAGACGGTTTGAGCAGAGTATAAAGGAAGCTGTTGACAAATATCAAGGTGTGAACTTGTATCTCAAGAACTTGGATGATACCATCAGTGATGAAAAGCTTAGAGAACTCTTCTCCGAATTTGGTACAATAACCTCATGCAAGGTTTGTGAATATCAATCATTCTGCTTGTACCAGTAATGTCTATATCCATTTCATGGGTTGCATAGATTGAGTAATACTTTTTTTCTTATGTTATGCAGGTTATGCGAGACCCAAGTGGAATCAGCAGAGGATCTGGATTTGTTGCTTTTTCAACTCCTGATGAAGCATCCCGAGCTGTAAGTATAATTTTTTTTAATGGATATTCCTTTTTTTTATACAAGGTACTATATGCAAATCTGCTGGTACTTGTAGCTCGCAGAGATGAATGGAAGAATGATTGCTGGCAAACCTCTGTATGTCGCCCTTGCCCAGAGAAAAGAAGAGAGGAGAGCTAGGTTACAGGTAAAACTGTTTTATTATTGGGGTCAGCAGTTACTTCTTTTCCATCTGTTTGTCAAAATGTTTGATAAAACTTAATTTGGTTGCAAACATCCTCCTGCGTTAGTAGATTTGCAAAAGTCAAGTCTGTGTTTAAAATTTGATACTTCAGTTCTTTGAAGCTCTGATACAAGAATATTGCCTTGTGTGAGTGTGTTCATACAAGGAGAGATGAGATTTCATATGAATTTATTTGGGAGAATGTTGGAGTGGTATGTAATTACACTATGAAGAAAAAGTGGCAGATTGGCACCAAAGATTGTTTGGACGTTTGAAAAGTAGACCATTAGTAAGCCTTAGGAGAGTCAATCAGATGGATAATATTCTAACCTGATTTAGTGGAAGACCAAGGAAGGGCATAAATGGAACAGTAAAAAGGACGTATCTGTATGTATGGGCACTGACTTGCATAACCATAGTGAGAATAGGCTGTTGTGCTTGACACGTAAATATTACACGTAATGTCTTTTATTCACTGCATTGTGGATTTCATGCAGGCACAATTTTCACAAATGAGGCCTGTTGCAATTTCTCCTTCTGTTGCACCTCGGATGCCAATTTATCCTCCTGGTGCTCCTGGTTTAGGACAACAATTTTTGTATGGGCAAGGACCCCCAGCCATGATTCCGCCACAGGTAAATTACTAACAAGTTATTAGGTTAAACAGTGAGAATAAATGTCGGTCAATTTTAATATTAGTTTGTCAATTAGCCACATTTCAGTGTATCTTAACTTCCTGGTGCATAAGGGGCTAAATGTTTGTTGATGTAATACGTTAATGTGTTTACTGTATTCTTTCTAGATTCAGAAATAACAGTGATCATCTTACTTTTGTAATGAATACAGGCAGGATTTGGCTACCAGCAGCAGCTTGTTCCTGGTATGAGACCTGGCGGAGGTCCACTGCCAAGCTTCTTTGTTCCAATGGTTCAACAGGGTCAACAAGGCCAGCGCCCTGGTGGACGCCGAGGAGCAGGTCCTGTGCAGCAACCCCAGCAGCCCATGCCTCTGATGCAGCAGCAGGTCTGCTCATGCAGAACTTACTGTTAATTTTTTTTTGGGCATCATATTTTCTGTTCTTTATACCTGGTTGTGATATTCTTTCTTAATTTGTTTCTCAGATGCTTCCAAGGGGACGTATGTATCATCGTTACGCCCCTGGTCGCAACATGCAAGATGTCCCGCTGCCAGGTGTAGCTGGAGGAATGATGTCAGTCCCGTATGACATGGGTGGTCTGCCAATGCGGGATGGTGTGGGACAGCCAATGGGCATTCAGGCCTTGGCAACCGCTCTTGCTAATGCTCCTCTTGATCAGCAGAGGACTGTAAGTGCAGTTTCCTGCCTACTATTTTATGTCATTTGGTTAGGATTGTTTTATGTGCACTATGGTGGTTATTATACTGATGATCTTCACATGAATGGTCATATAGATGCTTGGGGAAGCTTTATACCCGCTAGTAGATCAGCTGGAACATGATTCAGCCGCTAAGGTCACAGGCATGCTTTTGGAGATGGATCAGCCGGAAGTGTTGCATCTGATTGAATCACCTGATGCTCTTAAGGCTAAAGTTGCTGAAGCCATGGATGTGCTGAGAAATGTTGCTCAACAGCAAGCCAGCAATCCAGCCGATCAACTAGCCTCGCTCTCTCTTAATGACAATCTTGTGTCTTAGACTGTCTCGAGACATTAGACAAGAATCCACACTTAATGTTTTATCGTAGTTTATTTTATGGTTACGTAGTCTTTTTTTTATTTTTTTAAAAAAAAAACTTCAGTCAGTACCACGGACATGTCTTGTTATGTTCTTTGCAATTTACCTTTATTCTTATTTTCTCTGGATTGTTTTTACTGTTAGCAGCATTTGATGGATTATTTAGTTTATGGATTTATGGATTGCTCTGGTTTCATTGATGCTATTTGATTGTGATGCTTCATGGTATTGGTTACAGTATGATAAGTGAATATGGCAATATTAGAGGTTATACCGTGCGTTGGGAATTGGGATGAAATAATCAACTGTTTTGTTGTCTACATGGATGACAGTAGTAAAACATTCAAGGGTGGGTGGTGGAGGCAGAGGACACAATGGGCGAGCACAGAAGTTGACAGCAGTGGAGTTGTAGGGCGGATAGCTAGTAGAGCAACAGTGGCAAATGATAAGGGAGGAGGGAGATGTGTGAGGATAGGGATAAAAATGAAAATGTCTTCTGTTACAATTTTAAAATGTGTTTAGCCACATTTTAAAAGTGTGGGTAAAAAAAAATAAAATGGACCATCACATGGCTGGCGCCAGGTGCGTGAGCAACGTTCACCAAAAAATAATCAATATGATTGGTACATATCATACAATACTATTTAACGTAAATGTTTATTTGGTTAATAAAATTTATTTTAGTATATAGGTTATTAAATAATTTATTTATATTTTTTGTATAAAGATTTAATTTTGATACACAATTAGTCTAAAATTTATTTCTAAAATCATTCAATTGTATATCATCATGTCATTTAGAATTTTACAATATATAGCTGGCCCAAAAGTCAATCATACAAATAAAATTCTTCATTGAAATACATTATTTTAGTCAATCATTTAAATTTGAATATATTAAGGCCAAAAAACTGACCTTATTGACAGGTCTTTTCGTTTGAGATATATCCGATACATACCCTTAGTCTTGGTGAAAACTTTTATATGTGAACTATAGGCATATATAATTTTAAAGTGATTTTATTTTCAAACTCTCAAATATGTGTGTATGCAAGTAGGAAATAGTTTTTGCACGAGCTTTTCAATAGTATATATGATGTTCTTAAATTGAATGAATTATAAACAAATTTTGCTTGTGAATGTGAAACAAATTTTACATGCAAATTTTGAAACTTCTAATCACGCAATATGAGTGAAAAATAAAGTTCGCCTGAAAATCTTGGAGGGAATAGTTTTTTGATATTATATATACGATTGTAATTTTTTTTGAGTTTTTGTTATATTTCTTTAAGATGTCACTTTATGTTTCATCGCAGTTTATTATATGGTTGTTTAGGTAATTTTTATGACTTTGGTAGCACTAAGGAGTCTTGTTATGCTCTTTGTGCAATTTCACAGTTATTTTGTTCTACGTGCCACAACATACAAGAGGTGGGAAGCACATAATGATAAGTGAGACCGAAAGATTAGTTAGTGGAGGCAAGTTTCCAACATCAACTTCATTATATTGGTTGATTTGGAATTTCCTCTAATTATGTTGTCGTTGGTGATTTTATGATTGTGGCTTATCACAATAGACGCCAATGAGAAATTTTTATGTATCCTTAAAATGTTACATTTTAATTAAAATATGGCGTGACAGAGGGACCTTTTCATAAGATTGACTGAGAAATTATACATTGTATCATTAATCATGTTTAAAAGTCTTCCCTCGATAGACAGACTTAGTGTTCCCTCACTTAATAGATTTAAAATTAATTTATTGGGAGTAGGATGAAGCACTTAAAAAAGAATCCACACATACCGGCTATTCTTACTATCACTTTATGTTTGATTGTAGTAGTTTATGTTATGGTCTCTTAGGTAGTGTTTAATTGAGAGAAATATGGGAAGAGTGAAAAGAAACTAATTTCTTTTGTTTGGATGTAAAAAACGAGCGAAAGGACCCATCAATTTTTTCCTCCCATTAAAATGAAAGATGGAAGGGAATAGGAATGTTGTTGCTAATTCCGATATTATTGCTATTAATTTATGTTTGGAATAACTTTTTGTATGATTCACGAATAAAATTGTATTTAATAACATCATTTTTCTATTTTCTTTCTTGTCATCTTCCTTATCTCCAAACATACTTATAAAAAATAAAAGTTCACTCATTTTTCTTTCCTTTAATCTTCTTTCCTCTCAATTCTTTTTCTCTCAAATTTTTTTCCTTTGCTAAACATATCCCTAAGTTTATCATAATTTTCACTTCTCTCAATTATCATAATTTTGATAGTGGCTTATCACGCTAATGAGAAATTTTGATAATTTTATAAAAATGAAAAATACTAATATGACAATTTTACAAGTTATTCCGTGTGTTGGGATCAGATAATCAATTGTTTTCTTTGTTGAGAAATTCATAAGTGATTATGAATTGCCACCTAAAATTTTAGTCACTCTATTCAATTAATGCCATGTAGTAATAGGTTCTACTATAGAAAAATTAAATTTCAAGTTTTAATTCTTAATGACTTAACTATGGTTAAACCGTCTTCCTCATTTATTTTAATTGCTAACTATTAATTATATTTTTCTCTTCAATTTTCTCAACAAATCTTTTCTACTTTGATAAAATTTTAAATTGTTTATACTTTAATGTCTTTAACAATGTGTGAGATTTAACATAATAAATTGAGATTTTACTCAAGATTGGTGTATTAAAAAACCGATAAAGTTTAGATGAATACTATTTTATAAAATTTTAAAATAAAGAACACTACTAATTATAAAAGTCTTAATGTACGTCTTAGAAAAATTAACTTAAAATTAAAAACATCATTAAAACATACTCATCTATCTTCTCACACGCCAAACATTACTAAACACTCCCAACTATATAACACTACCTCAACTATAAATTTAGCACATTATATGACACATTCTACATGAGGTTCTTTGAGATATAACAAGCAAATTACTTACATGTCTCATAAACTGCATTATAACAAGCAAATTTCAGATTGTCCTCTCCAATTACTTAGATACCTCATTGCAACAAACTATTTGATTGAATTTATAAAATTCTATTAGTATTTGCTTATAATTATTGAAAATTATAATAGTTATGTATGCAATGAGTTTATCAAATCAAAACTACATATATTTTATTATTAGTTAAATTTTTATGCATTGTACGTATAAAAGATATTACATTGTTGTTTATCCAATTCACACACTCTCAACTTGACATAAGTGATTTATTACACCCATTTCATAAAATTTAAATGTAATTGAGTATTTTTAAGGTATAACACAATCATTTATCAATTACAACAAGAATATTTATTACAATAGAAAATAAAATTATTATTTTTATAATAAAATATATAATATATAGATAATAATAAACATTTAAAACTTAAAATTAATTTTTTCGTGCATCGCATTGACTCATCAAGCTAGCATATTTATCTATTTTAACTAGGCAAACGAGCTTAAAAAATTTTAACCGTTCAAAATTAACTCATTCTCAGGCCGATTGATTTACCCTATGGGCCAAATAGACAAGTCATTTTTTTTTATAAACAATTAATGAACAAGTTTGATAGATAAACAGATTAACCTATTTATCTATTTTTTTAAAATAAAATTGTACCAAAGTATATTCTTTGGGACAATTCGGGTCCTGGAACTTCTCCACGGAGGGTGGGTCTTCGTTGTTGGGCTCCTGCGTGTGTACCTGTAGGGACTCCGACGATCAAGTCAATAAGAGAATAAGATGGTTGTAGAAGGAAAAGTGAGTTGAGTTTTACCTGAATTCTTCATGAGTTTAAATACCTGAGGTGACTGCTGGTGGAGGAATCCGCGGGCCTTGATGAGTGGCGGATATCTCGCGGTATGTGTTCCTTATTATTGGTCGGTCATTTTGATTAAAGAGCGTGGCGCCGGGTCGAATCGCTCCACTGATCAGCACTTGGGCTGGGTTGAACTGTTCCAAGTACTATTGGACCTGGATCATTTGGTCTTGTGGTCTAGCCCATAACAAAAATAAAATTGTATTATACCCTTAACTTTGTTCTTTTCTTTAATTAAAAAAACTACATTTATGTAGTTTTGAATTTTTAATTAAATGTAGTTTAGATTTAGCTCTGAATTATTGTTTGGATCGAATGAATGAAAAACACATTTTAAAGTGCATATATATGATTTTTAAAATTGGTTTTTTAAAACCAAAATAAATGGACCAATCTATTTATGCTTGTGAACTAACTTGGTTTTTTTTGGTCAGACTTGTGGATTAACCTTAACTGGATTAGACTGCTATATCACTGATCCGTTTAGTTAGCTATATAAACAGGATGTCAAACTGACCCGTTTCACATTCATAATCCCAACCCCACCACATACCTGAAAAGGAAAATTTTAAACAGGCTGCCGCTGCATGCTCGAGTTGCAACCCTCGTGATGTTCCGCCATTTCATCATCCACTGATCCCCATACCCCAAACACCATGCTGCTATCACGACCACTCAGAACACGCCATTTCCTCACTCATCCTCACTCGCAGGAGCTATAACAAAAGAGGAGAAGCTTGAACCACACGATGATGTTTATTTTTACAAGGCGAGATCTTTAGTATAACTCAAAATCTACTTTTCAAGCCATAGTTAATCATAAAAATTATAGTTACCGAAGAGCATGGATACCAACTATATTGGGACCATGTCTATTATAAAAATATAATCTTTATTTTTACAATGCGAGATCTTCAGCTTAACCCAAAATCTACTTTTCAAATCACAGTTAATCATAAAGATTATAGTTCTATAATAGACAGGAGCGAAGAGCATGGATGTTTGATCAAATTTATTTCTGATATACAGGATCCTCAATTAAGAGGCAAGTACAGAGCATACTATGTGTTTATGATACTCATTATCTTCCTGCTTCTCATATTCTAAGAGAGCATGGGTTGATATAAAGAATCGGATTTTTAGTAAGAAGAGAGTTATAAAGAAAGTCATAGATTTAAGAAGAACAAAGAATTTTATTTTTTCAGATTTTTAGATGTCTTACAAGAGTGAGGAGACCTCAATTTATACAAAGAGGCTTCCATAAACAGACAAGCTAAGAAGATAAGTTTTGATACAATTCTTAAACACATATCATACACACGTTTCACAAAAAGACAAATATTATTTATTTTACAAATAACTTTTCTAAAGTAACTTTTATAAAATAGTCTTTAGTCTCTCAAACAACGGGTTTGGAAACCCATTTACCTTAAACCAAATCTTTTATTGCATACAAAGTACAACAGTACTACACGTATATCTTGATTCCTTCACTTGCGGCAAGCTACGATGACATCATTCAAGATCCAAAGCGAGATCTGCATTGAACTGAATTTTGTCTTCAATTATGTGATGTGAAAAAAAAACAAGTAATAAAGACAGATTTTTAATTATCAACAAATGAAATTGAAAAAACTATCTTCTTTTTTTTTAATGAAGAATTGAAATTTTTTTTATCTAAATCTAACCATTTAATTATGCTCTAACATTTTATATAAAGTTCAAATATTAGAAAGTGCACACATTTTTAATCGTCTAAATTTCTCTAAATTATACACATGCACCGACTACAGTCACTACAAAAACAAGATAATAGTCCTACAAAAGGAAGTTACCATCAGTCAAAAGTTAGTGACTCAAATGGTATTAATACATCTACGAAAAAAAGAGTTTACAATCATATATGCATATCATCCATAAAAATGAATTTAGTGTGAATTGAACAGTGACTTAATTCCGTATATTATTAGAAAAAGACTATGTCTAAAATTTGTAACTCTCGTGAATATGAAAATTAACAATGGAGTATATGTATTCCTTGCGAATAAAATTACTACATATTTTATAACGTGTAGAAAAATATAATTATAAAGATAGACGAGTTAGAACACGAGAATTTTTTGTGTACATTGGTTAATATTAATTTATCTACGTTCGCAACACAGTGAATTTTACTACACTAAGTCGAGATATAATCAACTACTAGGCCAAAAAACATAGACTGCGAGACACAGAAATGGCATTTCAATTTTGTTCGCATGCTTAGGAAACATCATGAGGTTAGAAGTTGGGTCGGGAGGGGCAGATACAATACATCGGGTTAATAGACCTATCGAACCCGCCAAACCCACTCAACTCAAAGTCGATCGGATCTTAGGTCAGAATCGAGTTGGATAGTGCTTCGCCGATTGGGTAGCGGATTACAAGATTTTGAAATTGAATCGACTCTCCCACCTAACTTAGGCCTACTTTTTTTTACCTAATGCTGCCCAGCTTAGCTCAATACCCTCCCATTCCTAACAACAACAAAAAACAAAACTCTATCCAAATCAACCAAAAAAATCAGCCAAAGGCCCCACCAAAAAAAAGGAAAGAAACTCCCAAACGCCCATTTTTTTTTCCAAAACCCCAAAATAATGGCCCAACAATTTTTTTAAAAAAATAATATTAGATTTCCTGTTGATCGTTGATCGGATTGACTCGCCCAACAACCTAACAAATCGAGTCAAGATAGGTCACTTAATTTAAAACCACACAACTAGACCTGCCCAACTCGTCATTTGGTCAGTCGGTTGAGTAGGTTCTCCCAAAAAAATGTGACTCAAATTACCTGACACCCCTAGTCTCGTAGTGAAATCCAAATATCAGTGTAATGAACAACAACAAAAATGATCGATACATAAATAAGTTGTTACGTACCTGCTAGTTTTTGAATAGCCTGCGACACTTGGCCATATTCACTGCCACCATTACATATATGTAATCTACAATTTTGTTCAGGAAAATGAGGTAAGCATTTCTCCAAGGCCTCCAAAGTAGTATTGGCCCCAAGAAGCACCAAAAGCCTGTGAAAAATCCAAGCCCCATGCTCATGTATAATGCTTCATGAAAGGCTGAATTGTCTTCATCATCATCATCATGTGTAGCTGGTCCTTGAGGCTTTAATGGAGTCATATCTCCAGGACAAGTTTTGTTAAGTTGTTCACCACAAAGATCAACATTCCCTTCAAAACTAGAAGCGCCAAAGGTCTCCATGTGTCTCCCAGGTGGGATTCTTCCAGAGAGAGAGTTGTTTGACAAGTCCAACACACCTAAATCATCAATTTGGGAAATAGTCGAAGGAATTCTGCCAGATAACCAATTTTGTGATAAGTCGAGAAAATCCAATAAAGTTAAATTGCCAATTTCGTAAGGGATTTCTCCACTCAAGGTGTTTCTTGATAAATTCAGAGAAACTAGTCCAACCAAATAGCCAAACTCTTTCGGGATTTCACCAGTTAAATGATTGCTTGAAAGATCAATGCTATTAAGAAGCAACTCCGGGTTCTTGAACCCACTTTGCACACCTTTCCACATCAATGTAATGTTAAGCTTATAATTGTCATAATTGTAAATACCATCCATTTCAACATAAGTAAGGTTGTCTTGATATACTTGACTTAGAGTTTCATTTGCATTGATCCTCTTTCTAGACAACACAGCAAAATTCTTTACGCATGTTGGGATTCCATTTGATAAGTGATTCCTTGAAAGGTCCAATAGATGAATGTTCCTTAAGTAACAAAGATGCTTAGGAAGATCTCCAGAGAAGCGATTCCCTTGCATGGTCAAGATTATTAATTGCTGCAGATTTTCTCCAATCCATGAGGGTATTGGACCGGACAAGGAATTTTCACCCACATCCAATAGAATTAAATTGGAGCAATTCTTCAAAGTGGAAGGTAGCTCTCCAATTAAATTGTTGTTCCGTAAAACCAAAGCCTTCAATCTAACAAGAGCACCCATTGATGGTGGAATCCTCCCCGATAAGTCATTATAGCTTAAATCGAGAAACAATAATGAGCTTAGAGGTTCCCAAGAATCTGGCAGTTGTCCTGTGATTCGATTGTTTGATAAATCCAAAGTATCCAAGCTTGCAGTTATGTTGTTGTCGGACAAGAGTAGAAACAAATCTGAAAATTTGTTTTGAGAGAGAAACAATGTTGTAGTTTGTCGCAAAAACAACGGAACTGCACCCTCAAATTGATTTGAGTTCAGAAATATGGATGCCCCATACGGAAGCTTCATTGGTAAATTTGGAATTGGGCCTACAAAATTGTTATGAGACATGTCCAACACCTGTTCAATATGTTGCAACTTATTCCAAAACCACTCTGGTACAGAGTCATTAATCCCAGCATTAGAAATATCCAGATACACCAAGAGCCTTTGATTGCGGAGCCAGCTTGGAAAACTAGGACTCAATTTGCAAGATGCTAGTTCCAAGGTTCTCAATTGGAAAGGAGGAACCCAATTGGGGGCAATTTTTAGAGACAATGAATTGCGTGATAGTACCAAGTATTTTAATTTGGAGAGATTAGTGAAATGTGATTCAGTGACTTCGCCCTTCAATAAATTGTCAGCCAACCTCAAACTCCTCAATTCAGATAGTAATCTGACGCTCTTAGGCAGTGTGCCTGTAAACCGGTTAGAAGACAAGACCAGCTCAGCAAGAGTGTGTCTGTTGCACCATGAGGAATTTTGAATGAAGTTTGAAATATCCCCACCCAACTCATTACGTGGTATGTGCAATGCTTGCAATGTGCAAATGTTCCGAAAGGAACCCGGAAGCTCGCCCTGCAACTTGTTATCATCGAGGAAGACATATTCAAGCGAGCTCAGTACATTTCCAAAACCATCTGGAATTGGACCTTCCAACAAGTTATCATCAAGATAGAGAGTGTCGATATTGGTTGTGAAGTTGAAAAGCCAATGGAATATAGCTGATGATTTCAACAGATTGTGGGATAGATCAAGGAACCCAAGGGAAGGTAGAGAGTTTGTGATTGAAGCAGATGATGACGACACAAGAAAACTCGTATCCACAAGGCTAGAATTCTTCAGATAGAGTTCTTCGAGTGTGGAGTTGAAGTTGAACAACAATTGAATGGTCGACGATGAGGTGAACACATTGTTAGACAGGTCAAGGATGGTTAGAGACGCAGAAAAGTTGGAATGTGAATCAAACAAAGATCGAATGTCATCATCTAAAAGGCTACAGTTAGTTAGCTTCAACTCTCTTAGGTTTGGAACATGGTGACTGATAATTTGAAGCCAAAGGTGAGAGTGGCCAAGAAGCAATGAACTCAATTCAAGTTTTGTCAAAGAGGAAAGATTAGACAGCCATGCAGCAGCATCTTTACTAGTATTGAGATCAAACTCACCAGCGAGCCTGAGAGAGTGCAGCATTGGAAGATCCCCGGTGAGAAAAGGTATGGCTCCAGAAAGAGAATTATGGCCTGCAAAATTAAGATCTTGTAGCTCTCTCAAATTTCTAAGTTGAGATGGGATACCTCCGTCAAGGTAGTTGTTGCCGAAATCCAAATATTGCAGATGCACAAGCTTCCCTAACTGAGGAGGAATTGGTCCGGCAAGATAGTTATCATTGATATTGAGATATTCCAAGCGGGAGAGATTTCCAAGCGAACGAGGAAGTCTACCCCCAAGTTCAGAATACTTGAGGTTGAGATATCTTAACTTGACAAATGAACCAACGAGTTCTGGGATGACACTGCCGATAAAATCATTCCCACTGAGGTCCAAATATTCCAGATTTTGCAACTCGATCAATGAAGAGATATCGAATCGACCTATCAAGTAACGGGTATCCCAGCTAGTGCCTTGAAGATTAAGTTTAAGAACCTGACCTGTTTCATTGTTGCACTCAATTCCTTCCCATCTGCAGCAGTCTCCATTGTTGTGATCTTTCCTCCATGTGGACAACATGCCCCAGCTATCATCGAGGCCTTGTTTGAAGTTGAGGAGTGCTTGCCTCTCCTTCTCTATGCACTTCACTTCTCCAAGGATGGGTCCTGCATCATACAATACAAGCACAAGTAGTGCATAAAGAATTTTCAGAGAGTCATTCATCATCATCATAATGTGTTTCCAGGTATGTGTGATTAACAACGCAAAGATAGACAATTTTGATTAATGTTACTCTGCACTTGGTTTGTGTGAAGACTCGAAGCAAGATTTATATAGCCGAATATTGCATGCAAGTGTACATTGCAACTTCTACTTCTTTATGCCACTTTTCTTTAAGAGTCATGTTATACGTACACTAAAAAATATACATCATACATACATTTTATACTTGTATACATAAAGTTTGTGTTTTAATGCCTGAAATATTCGTGCACTTAATTAAGTATAATTGAGAATATCATCTATAAGTTTGTAATGTTTGCGCACTCATGAGAATAAAGTTTGTACATTATTAATGGGTGTATAAAATTGGGTGTACATGTAACATTTTTGTTTTTTTAATTATTTTTTTTCTTCTAAAAGTAGTTCTGTATTGCCACTTCCGGCTCCATTATTTCTTGTGTCCCACGTTGTTACTTCTTTTTTCTTCTTTTGACGAGAAAGACAAACTTTCATTCGCGACGAAGTTTGGCAGCACTCACGAATTGATAAAAAAATATTATATGTAAAATTAATAAGATAGTAACATATTCTGCTTTTTAAATTAATTTGGTCTGTAGCTCTGTTTTTTGTCAAAAAAAATTATTAATAAATAAACATCTTTTAAAACATAAAAAGTGTTACTGTTTAAAGAATGTGTGACGCATCATGTCTTTCTTATTTGTTAGACCCAAATAAAAAATTACTAAAAAGAAGACCAAAAACATCCATAAGAGAAACAACACTATAAAGAAAAATAAAAAGGAATAAAAACATAAAAAAAAAACCTCAAATAACAAAAAGAAAAAGCGGTGTAATGTCACTAAAAAATGACGGATGACAACTTCACTTACCACTTACAAGAGCAGAGATCAAAAGAAGAAGAAAAAAAAAAACAGAGAGAAAAACAAGAATTAAGGCTCGCTTATCCAACGTTATATTACTTGCTACTCCATTAAGTTTTACTGGTATATTTGTTGTTTTTACTTATCCTCAAAAATCTATGTAAAAAAGATTACTAAGTTGTGTCATTTTTTAATGTACTGTGCTGTTATAAATAAAATAACAAAACTCATTTTAATTTTTATTGCTTATGTTGATCTAATAAATATATATATATATATATATATATATATATAAAAAAATAAATCCCACAGCTAGTCAAATAGAGTATATAAAATTTTTACAAATGTTTATCAATTTTTTTTTAACAAATATAAACTTTGATTCCTCAATTTTTTTTATACGTACATTAGCCCGTCATTACATAATATGACCCTTTTTTTTCTTTTCAGTTTTCTACATTAAGATTGCAACCGTAATGTCATGTTATGATGGACCATAACCCTTTTATCACTAGAACAAACCTTACCGAATTTTCAGACTGGCCATGGTGAATGTTCCAATACCACCCAAAAAATAAGTTTTGGAACCTCTCCTATTTAAACTAATCCAATTCACCTAAGTATCAAATCCGTCGCTGAAGTTAAAATTCTGTAGCTAAAAATAAAATAGCGAGGGATATTTTCGTCATTAATGTTGTTGCAAATTTGCTCCTAAGTCAAAATTTTGGCGACGGGTGTCATTCCCTCACAAATTGTAGCAAATGAATTTTCGTCGCTAATTTATTTTTGTCACTATCTGTTGCTAATTTGAATTATACAATTGTGCTTTTCAAGTTACCCTTGCAATATCATAAAAATTATTATTAAGAATATAGTAATTATCTAGTGATTGATTCCATGAAGAAGCAGATGGAAATTTCCCACAAAAATATTTAACAATTGAATGCGTCCCCTGGCCACAAATTCAGTTGAAGATGAAAAAAAAAAAATGTAAATATCACTGGGTGTCTAGGAAGGAAAATGAAGTTTTAAGGCTCACGTTGGCAAGCATACACCAAACATTGAATATATTAGCTTAGAAATGCTAATGAGATAACTATAGTATAGCAAATGCTATAATAATAATAATAATTGTGTTTCAAAACCGTGTGGTATGCTCACTCTTTCGTGGTCATGCCTCCCGCGCGTCAACGCAGAGCGAACTAGGCGAAGGCAAACGACCACCTGAGCTTGGGCAATCTCGTGCTCGTTAAGGTCAAGGGCTTCCCTGCTTGGCCTGCAAAGGTGCGTGTCACTATTCATCGAACATTCTCACTATTCTTTTTTATTTCGCGAATATTTTTAATAATAATGATGCTTTCACGTGTGAATATTATGTTTGTTGCAACGTTAAAAACCTTTGGTGTGACACTACTGATTCGGTTGCCGTTATTGCAAGTTACTCCTAACTTGGATTTTGAAACTTGAATAGGTAAGTGTATCTTTTCCAATCCTCCTTTTTTTTTTCACTTAGTTTGTGATGTTTTGTTTAGATGTAGATGAGAAATTTTTACTTTTAGTTGAACGTAGTTGATATTTTTTTTGACGTATTTGGTCTATGAATATTGTCTTTGTGATGTTTCTGCATTGCTATGTGGTTACCAAGTAACAATTAGCTCTGGTGGCTGAACTTTTAAGTTTTTATTTATACAATTAAGCTTCCTCTAATGTATTTTTATGTCTATTATTTTTTCAACTAAAATTTAAAATCATAATTAAAAACTTCTATAGCATTATATCTCTATTTAATTCCTCAAAAGAATTTCTACTTGATATATTATTGCTTCATCAATCCCTGTAATATATGCATTTCATCAATCCTAGAAAGTTTGATTTTGGGAAAAATAGGACTCAAAAGTTTTTTTTTGTTGAGAATCTTAGTAGTTCTTGGTTTTATTATTTTGGGAGTTAAATTAGCTTGAAAGTTTCGTTGAACAATTTGCTCTAAAGTGTTGTGCATATGCATTCTTTTTAATAAATTGACCACAGGTTGCTAAATTTGACATGAATGTTTGTTTCTTTCTAACATATTTGACATCTTTTGACTGATTTTCATTGCTTTATCTTTCGAATGATATGTTGCTCTAACAAAGAATTTGATTGCTTGGTGTAGGGTTCTACTTTATTTCCTGCAAATAATGTAAATGGTAGATCATCAAATTTAATACTAACAAAGTAAGAATGGTCGGTCATCCCTGTAACATCCCGATTTTTCGTTAGAGAAATATTCTTCGTTAGAGAAATATTCATAAAATATAAATAATTAATTCATTTTCTAAGCATGATTAGAGAATTGAGGCGGAAAATTTTAGTTAAAATATCCCTAGGAATTTAGACGTGTCGCGGTAGAAAATTCGGCAGACAACCGAGCCGCCATCGGCTGCCGATAAAATTTGGCACGCAAAACGATGTACGTGAAAATAATCTCCTAGAGAAAAATTCACAAACACCTTCAAACATTAATGCCCTTAGGTAGGTGGGAATTAGAGGATCACGACGGTTCAAACGGAATATTTTTCAGACAACCGTGCGCGACGCACCGACACTGCGAGCGATAAAACACGAGCGAACCGGGACCGGGAGAAAAACAAAATCTCTGCAGCTGCAAAGAGAAGGGGCTGCACGGTCTTAGTGAGAAATTGAGTCAAAAATATCTCCTCAAATCAAGCTTACACACACCATACCTCTTCACATCAAGCCCATGCTTTACACTATT
>QANU01107957.1:35597-58603 GCA_003254905.1 Nissolia schottii
CCAAAACTCACGTCGCGACACGCCTTATTTCCTAGGGATACTCTACCTATTAGTTTCCCATTTTAATTACCTAATCACTACTAGAAAATTAATTAAATATCTTTATGTACGATTATTTCTCTAAGGAAAAATCGGGATGTTACAGATTTTGTATTTGTTTAGCCTAGCCCAATTTTGGTATGTTGGTTTGTTTTCGTTTTTTTGGTTCTTTTTAGGCTTTTAATTGTCCAAAAGGTTGCTAAAAAAGAGAGGTTTAGACTGCATCAAGAAAAACATTTAGCAACGGACGGATCTGTCGCTATTCTGTTGCTATTTTCTAAATTTAGCGAGGAAATGCTATCCATTGTAAATTCTGTCGCTACCACAAAATATAGCAACGGATTGTGTTTCCATCGCTAAAATCTGTCGCTAAAATTCATTTTTCTGGTAGAGTATTATTATAATTTTTATATTTTAACTCATTTATTTTTTATTTTAATTCAAATCCCAAATTTCATTATTTTCAAACGATATTCTTTTTTTTGTTTTCTTAAAATTTGGGACAAAAAACTTGCGTTTGAATTGGAAGATAGTTTTGGAGGAAAATAACAAGATTTGAAGTCAAATTAAAGAAATAGAAAATAAATGAGTATAAATATAAAAACTTATGATAATACTTATGAAAGAGATATACCCTTCACTTCCTTCAGATAACTCTGAAACTTACCCGCCAACCTCATTCATTAATTCCCTTTTTCTTTCACTCTACTTTCTAATCCTAAACTTATAAATTTTAAAGAAACAAAAACGATAGATTTCCTTCATAAAATAAGATGAAAAGAATTAACTATTCCGAATAAAAATTGATTGAATAATTAACTTTTGTAAACAATAACAAAATAAATTATAAGGCCAAGAACTTCTATAGTAAAAATATGTGCAAAATATAGAAGCTTATAGTGGTATAGATAAGTGCAAAAGACGAAGAATTTTTATAATTTGTTCATAAAAATTTCAAAAAGCAAAATTTTTAATATAAAATAAATTATAAATTTACCCAAGTTCAAGCCTGAATAAAGAAAGGGTCACATACAATAAGGATTTTTTTTTTTGGGTAAATGACGAAGGAACTGAGACTCCGAGAGTATGTAACAGTTTTTATTTTCAATTGAAAATCACATTTTTTTATAAGTTTTTAATATATTTTGTTAGGAAATAATTCCTTTTATATTACTTCTATTATTATTTCCATTATTTATTATCATTGCATTGTACTCTCTCTCTCTTTCTATATATATATATATATAGACATCTCTCAGTAGGTGGTGAGGTCACTTTACTCTTACATGGTATCAGATTTAGGTTAACTCTAGCCACCAAACCCCTGCCATCTCCTTCCCCTCTTCTTAATTTCCCCTCCATCTCTTCTGGCTGCCTCTCCCAGAGCTTTGCCGCGCCTCCTCTCACGCTGCCACGCCTCCCAGTTTTGTGACCTCTCGTGCGGCCTTGCCTCTCAGATCCGCGTCTCCAATTCACGGTCTGGCCTCCTAGATCCGCGCCTCAGCTCCGCCACACCCTGTTTCCGCCCCCAGATTGAAAAATTCAAAAAAAATCCACTATTATTGTTGGTTCTTTAAATTAAGTTTAACCACTTACCAACATAAAACCAACCATCAATATGAACTGACCAGCTATTGTTTAATTTGTTTTGGGTGCCGTTGTATGAAGGCATGTCTTTTTCTTATTAAAACTAAATGTTTGTCCCATGTGATGCATGAATATAAATTAATTATTTATTTTTATAATTTTATTCATATGTATTTTTTAAATACATATGTATATGTATATGTATAAAAGTTCATTTGAAAAAATATGTGTTTATTCTACAATATTAAATATACTTTTTATCATGTGTAATGCATCTTATAATTCATTTTAAAAAAATTGTATTGAAATCATTTTTATTCATATTTTGAAATCTTTTTTCTTAAAAACATCAAGAACAAAAACAAGATATCAACTATCTTGTGTATATTTTCTAAAGAAAATATATATCTGCAACTCTAATATTATATGTAAGTATATTTTTAATTTTTTTACAAACATATAATTAAAGATATATAAATTTTCAATAATAAATATTATGGATAATTAAAAACATTTATTGAGGTAATTGAAAGGTCAAAACAGTATATACTTAAATAAATATAATTAATATTAATTTTTGTTTTGAGAAATATCATTTAGTAACTATATTATAAGAAAAAAATATAAAGCTAAGAATAGGAATTAATTAATAATTAGAGTTTAATAGTACTTAAAAATATAAAGCTAGGAAAAAATTTGTTGTGGACTATTTCAATTTTATTATTTTATGATTATTATTATTATTATTATTATTATTATTATTATTATTATTATTTTACTTAACATTTAACTATTTTTCTTATGTTCATAATTGAATTAAATTATTTTATTGTAAATATAATTAATTAAATATATCTATAATTTTATAAGTATAGTGAGAAAATAATATTTTTAAATTAATAATTACATGACAAGATTTTTATTTATTTTTTTAAAAAATATTTTGATGAATTTTCAACTTTAAATTATTGGTTTAATAGAAAGAAAAATATAAATGTTTTAAATAAAAATTTATATTTTTTTAGTTCTATGAGTTTATATTTTTCAAAATAAATTTTAGTCTTATGTTTCAACAGTATTTTAATTATTTTCACTTAAAAATTATAGTAAAATAATTTTCATTCATTTTTATTGATAATTAGTATTATTAATATTCTCAATCTTGATAATCTTTAACAAAAATAAAATTTTAACTTATCAAAATAAATTTTAAATTATTGTAAAAGATGACATGTAGTCAAGAGTTAATCTAAAAGATGGAAAGTAAAAAAGAAAATATGTGAATGATAGATAAATAATTCTAATGGTTATTAGTATCATTAATGTTTTTGAAAAATAAAAAGTTAAAAAGTGTAAAGATTAAGAGTTCAAGGAATATAAAAGGAGTTAAGCAATTAAAAATCAAAACAAAAAAATTATAAGAAAAATTAAAATAACCAAAATTTTGAGAAAAAAAATGTCATGTGACAACTTAAGTGAAAAAAGTTTTTAAGGAGAAATGACATGTGTCACCTCTAATAAAAGAAAATGTATATTATTACATAAATAGTTTATAGAACTATTTGTGCCAAGTCCGTAAAGTCTCTTTAATTGACTAAAATGTCTGTATAAAAAGAGAAAAGCTTTGTAGTCCGACACATTATCCAATTTTCTACTACCCGGATAATTTGATTGGTTGTTGGATTTATTTTTTCCAGCCCACGTTAACTTTGATTTTTTTTCTCTCTAATAAATAATTTTATGTGTGTTAGTCATGTAAAAGTGGGGAGAAGCTTCGGGCCGTGTAGAAACTCTCATATAGAAATAACTTATACCGTATTGCACACTCTTATCTATATTAAAATAGTATAACATTGAAGTTTCAAAAGTTGATTTATTTAACTGTAAAACGTGATTTCACTCCACGATGAAGATAACGCGTTTACCGCATTTCTTTGGTGGTTTGTCTACCTATTATAATAATAATAATAATAATAATACTTAAACATCAAGATATTTATTTTTATAAATAATACTTGACACTTTTAAAAACAAAATAATAAAATTGATAATACCATGGTCATCTTTATGCGATATGTATATGTTAATCTCAATTAGGTTTCTCAAACATTTTAGCAAAAATATGACAATGATATTCCATCTAATTTTTTTTTTTGGGATTATTCAAACATACATAATTGAGATCTCATGTGTATAAAGCATAAAGATGAAAATAATGGATGATTAATTAATTAAGGGCTGCCTCTAATTATGTCGTTGACTTTTCAAACACAAGAAAACAATAAACTATCATTAAACTATCAAAAGTTGATTATTATTTTAGTTTAAATTCTATACACTATGAGTCTATTAATAAGTGGATACAAAAAGTAACCATTTTTTTCTCTGAAAATTCAATTTAATAACTTTATAATTTCAAAGTTATACTTACAAGTATTAATATGGTACCCACTAAGAAACGGGAGGATGTGTCTTGAGTGAATATATTATATATATTTTTGTGTGTGTGAGATGACTATAGTTAGAGGAGTGAAATAAGTAAATTTTGACAATTAAATATTACATAAATGGTCAAGATTAAAACAACTACCATCGATATAATTGTATGGTCTAGATTAGCTCCTCCCATTTTCATATATAACAACTCATCTCGTTAGAGTTATTTTATATATATATATATATATATATACATTTTTTATATTTTTATTATACATTTTTATTTTTATATTATAAGTCCATAATTGAAAAAACTATTAAATATAAATAATGAGTGCAGACTAAAATGAGAGTTATTTTTGTTACTCTTTATGTAATAGAACATAAGTTGGAGTATTAACATTAATATGATTTTGTATAAACACAATACCCAAAACATGGATGCAAAATGAATTTACAAACGTGTGGGGTAAAATACTGAAATCGCCATCACCATGGCGAATTCAGCACCCCTGAATTTTTTTAAAAAAAACAAATGGTACTGAAATCGCCACTTCAATACCGTTGCTTTTTTTAAAAAAAAAAAAAGTGATGCTGAAATCGCCATTATTTGTGGCGATTTCAGTATCGTCGCTTTTTTTTTTAAAAAAAGGAATTGAAATCGTTATTGTTTGTTGCGATTTCAGTACCGTCGCTTTTTCAAATGGGGTGATTGCTTGTGACAATTTCAGTACCGTCGCTTTTTTTTTTAAAAAAAATGGTACTAAAATCGTCAGTGCTTGTGACAATTTCAGTACCGTCGCTCATACGTTCGTAAATAATTTATCAGAGACCTATTACAGGCATATGTTTATTTTGCGCCCATATTTATGTAATTTTCTCACATATATATACATTTTTAAAAATAAAATGTCATTGTCACACTACTATTTATAACCACATCCCTCCTCACTTTTTTCATATTTTCCACTTGCCATTGCTAGGCGCGACCGTCAATGCCCACTAGTTGAGATAATGCGCATACTGTAAAGATGAAATTTTACCTATGGATTTTTCTTGTTTGAAATTGATATAAAAGCTAAGTAACGACTAATAAGAACGTTTTACGGGCACGTGACGTGCAGATTGTTATGATATTTTTATAAATATTATATTTGTAACTACAATTTATGAATTATTTATAGAATATTTATTAAAATTGAATCTAATTTGATGATTCATATTTTAAAAATATAATTAAAAATGATAATATTTAACATAATTACTCTAAATGTTGATTTTTTTTCAATGTTTAAATGTCCATGTTTTTATTAAAAAGTATGCACGATGAAATAATCTTAAAAAATAAGTTTCGGGTTAAGACGGTTTGTTAGACCAAAACAAAACAACACTACAAATTTTAAAGTTTAAATACATACATTTGTGTCTGTTGTCAACTACCACAAGATTTTGATTATTTGGAGCGAGATCATTTACATTATTCTAAAAAATAAGTTTTGCGACTAAAAATTGGATTGAAGTGGCTTGCGTTGTTTTAATCAGGTTCCTCTATGATGTCTAGCTATGAGAAAGCATTGCTCTGAATAATAAATTTGTTACCATTTGAGATTATTTTAAAATTTCATACAAATTCTATGTTAGTATGGGTGATATTTTAAAACGATAGAAGTTTGTTATTGTATTGTAAAATGATTGTAGCTGGGATTTCACCAAATAAAAAGATGTCAAATCTATCGAAATTCTTTTGTGGTTTCCCCCTTAAAATAATTTTGGCGGTTTCCACAAGATTTTTGGTGGTTTCCTCTCTTTCCATTCCTTTGTAAAGAATTTATCAACCATTTCTTGTGAGTTGATTTTTGACATCTCATTTGATTTGCCTTTTTTACTTTGTGTCTTTTCTATTGTTTTATTTTTCTTTCTAATTTTTTGATTGGTGTCTAAATTTTTTTCCTTTTTCTTTGTGTTTGTAGGTTGAAAAGATATGGAATATTCATCAAAATCATATTCACAAGTTGTTTCTCTTCCATTTTTTTTTATTTGGTGGCCAAACCATCTACCTTACGGTGTTGTTCCGATTTCTACGTAAATGTTGAATTGCATCTAGAGGGTCAATGTTTTTTCAAGTGATCATTCAAAAATAAAATAAGTAAAAGATACAATAGTCTCAATAAAATAAAATTTTCACACACTAATAAAAAAAGAGAAAAACATAAGTTATATATTTCAAGTTGCACAATAAATATTATAGTCCCACAATTAAGAAATCATTATTCAAGTTTAAGATTATGATGCAATAAAAAATGACTCACTTCATGTAACATCTTGACAACATAAGGATACTTAAAAATGACTAATATTTATTGATTTTTCTAAAGTCATGCTTTCCTTTTTTGTAAGTTGGATCATGATAGTGTATTTCTAATGAGATTGAATTGTGAATAGATTATTTTAAAAATAGAGGTTAAAGTTTCAACACTATATTTCTCTAAAGTAGATGAACATGACTCCTAAGAGAAAAAAGTTTGTAAAAATTTACAGTATGAACACAGTGCTCAAAAAGATAAATCTATCACTACTAAGAAGATCATTTATTTACTAGAAATTTTTGATGATCAAGATAATGTGCTAAAGTGAAATTGAAAACTTTGTCATTAATGATGGTATGTGGCCCCGCAACACACAATTCAATAACAACCATTTTTTAATCGATAAACGGGAATAACAGAGTGTGCCGTGTTTATCTCACTCTCATAACATTTTTTTACCAAGTCAAGATGTATCAGCTAATAATCTGTATTAACAAAATGTCAGGGTTTTTCTTACCACTATTTTTGGAGAAAATCTTTTTTTGCTAAAACTCACTAAACATTTTTCATTAAACCCTATTAAATATTTCTTAATTTATATTTTAACATTCTCTCATATCTAAAATAAACATCATTCAAAAATACCTTAAAAAAAATCATTATTTTTTTCTTAAAAAAGTTATAACTAAAATTTAAAATCAATTCTCTAATGTAATTTTTTTTTAATTTAGATTTTAAGAACTTCCTAAAATTAAATAAATATTATTTATTTTTTAATAAAAAATTTCATAGATTTTAATATATTTTATTCAATATTTCTCTCGTATACTTAAAAAAAATGTCTCTTAATTTTGTATGTTCAGGTCATGATAGATGAACATGCAAATGCATATATAAAAATAATTGTGTGTAATACATAAGTACTATACTAGTATTCCAAATTTTTAACCGTATAAATGAATTGACCCACTTAACTCCAAGTCGTCCACCATAAGTCACGATATAAGTGAATTGTGCAAAATAAACTTGCTTCTAAATGAGTCAAAAATTTGTTGGCTCACCATTTTTGATGAGTTAAACGGGTTGTTTCACTCGTTGCAACTCACTTTGACGGTTCTACATGGAACAAAAGTTTTTTTTTTCTTTTAGGTGATAATTTTTGTTGTTGTAGTATCCTATATTTTGTAAATTTTGTTGTATCATTGTAGTAGCATCGTATCATATCGTTGTAGCATGTCATATCATTTACAACATCAATATATTTTTATTTATTCATTTCAATATATATACATATATATTAATGTATATTTATTAATAAAAAAAATAATGATACAATAACTATTCTATGTATTAGCAAAGCTTTTTTTATATAAAGCAGGTAAAATATTACTTCTTGTCTCAAAATAGTTGTTCGCTTACTAAGTTTAAATATTATTAATTATTTTCTTAACATATTTTATTAAATAACATATCTCTTTCTCATACTTTTTCACTACGATAATTCTAACCACCCATTATAAATAAGGACAATTAGATAAAATATTACCAATTTTTTCTTACTTTCACAATTTCCAATGATTTTCTTAATATCCATGTAAAAGAGTAAGTGGACAATTATTTTAAAACAGATGAAATATTTATTACCACTTTAGCGTCCATGTAGGGATGTCCATGGGATGGGTGGGGGCAGGAGATAGTCCCCTGTCGCTCGCCTCATCCCTCATCCCCGCCCCATACCCATACAACTACCCATCTATAATTTTTTTTGTGGATAACTTGGGTACCTTTAGATATCCATGGATATCGAATACATAATTTAAAATTTTATAAAATAATATAAAACGTATGTTAAAAAAACATAATTTTTAATAATTTTCTTTATATAATTAAAATTATTCAAGCATAATTGAAAAAGATTCAATATTTTACAACACTTAAATAAAAGTAACAACAATCCTTACTTTAGTCAACCTAAATAGCAACATTTGGTCCAACAAAAGTGATTCTAATACCAATTTAACTCATAGGATTGAGACTTTAGTTCATGATAGAACTCCCTTATTGTCAAGACAAGGCAATAAATTAGTATTAAGTACAAAAAATGTGGTTGTAATGTCATTATAGTTTTGACAAGAACAATATGTTTCCACATAATGTATTTATATAATTAAGAGTAATTTGGATATTTCACATATCGGGTAACTTGCGGATAGAGGGAAGTAACCCACACCCAACCCATTTAATAAGTGAGTATTTAAAAACTTCATCCCCATTATCAGTGTGGGAAAAAACTTTTTCTCATATCCATTCTGTTGTGGGTATTACACACGGATATTTGCGGGTATGATAAAATTGTCATGACTATGTCCATGTTATGTACATGAATTATTAAAAATGTGTTAATCTTATTATTTTTATACAAAATATTTGAGCTTTATTTTCTGTATTTTTATTTATTATATGTGAAAGGATGTTAAAATTTAAATTAGGAAATATTTAGTAGGGTTAAGTTCATTATTTTAGTGAATGGTAAAAATTCTTTAAAGTAATGGTAAAAAAACCCATAAATATAATTAATATAGATTAAACTATTTGATAAGACTCACACATAATGCAATATTAATCTAAGTGTAGATATCTCTTCACCTTTTTAATTTACAAATAATCTCACTTATGAGACTTTATTCTACGATTATAATAACATTTATTGTCTATTAGTGGCACACTAGCATTCCTACACTAGCTTTTTCACGAGTGCAGTGGATACTTCCTCTAATTAGAATCGTCAAATCCGTCCGGCCAACCTATTTACTTGTTTTAATTGGGAGAACTTTATCTTCTTCTTTTTTCATAATTGGGCGAATTGAATTTAAAAAATCTTAGTCCATTTAAAATTAATTCATTTTTTAGCTCAACTTATTTAACTTGTGAGCTAAACATACAAGTCTAACAAGCAAACGAGTTAACTTGTTTGCCTGTTTATTTTTTACAAAAAATAAAATTGCATTACAACATTACAATTTTCATTTTCAAAAAACTACATTTATATAGTTTTTGAATTTTTAATTAAATGTAGTTTAGATTTAGCTCAGAATTATGAATCTATTGAGTGGAAAAACACTTTTTAAAGTGCATATATATGATTTTTATAAAGGAAAAGCTAACAAGTGCCGTTAGGTTGTGCTTGGATGAGGTATTGTCAAATTTTAAGGAACTTAAAATGTAGGAAAATTCAAATGATTCAATTGAATTCTCTCATTTTAAAATTCTTTTGCTTTAATAAGTTAAATATAATACTTCATTTGCAAAATACTTAGTTTGAATTATGAAATAGTATTACCAACTTTGGGCGGGCATCAAGCAACATTCGACATGTGGTAGCCCACGAAGGTCAACCGCCCACTAGAAAGGCGTGTAGGGTCAACTGTTAGGGTCCGATCGATGATCAACACAGTTTGATTGGCAACTGGTAGGGTCTAATAAGTGAACAACGTGATCTAACAAGCAATTGGTAAGGGCTGATCAACAATTAATTGTGGCTAACTACTGATTGGAAAGGTCAACTGGCGACCAAAGGTGGTCGACCGACAGCTAGCACTGAGCAATTGAAGCTAATCGACAACTAACTGATTTGACCTGGGATGGGCTACCATCAGCCAACGACTCTAGCCAACTAGTGACTAGCAACCAATGATGAATAAGGGTTAGTGGATGGTAAGTGGTGATAGAGTTTGTGAATGAGAGAAGCAAGAAATAATGAGTAGAGACGAAAGGAAATTTTATAATTCTTTGTGAATAAGAGGGAATTTGAACCCAATTGTTATACATCAAGAAAATACTTAAAATTTCAAAATTCATTTCATTTGGCATCCAAGCAATGAATTGTGTAGTAAATTAATTGAAATTCTCTTAAAAAAAAACACACATTGCCCTCTAAAACTACCTCTTCCAAACACAACTTTAAGCATTTGTTGAGAAGTCTAAAGTGAAAATATTTCATTACAAGTGCAAGTCTTTGAAGTTTTCAATGGATTGAGTGCATTGGAAATAAGTACAACATCTCACCTTTTTTTACAAGTGCAGAATTATTTTTTTTCCAAAAAAAAATAAAATAAAATAAACCGACAGAACTGTTTTTTTATGTTTTTGTCCAAAAAAACCTTGCATTTCACTCGGTGTAAGCCCAACTACAAACTTGGGAGAGAAAGTGACAAACGTGTTACTAAAACAAAACTAGTCCAAGAGCTATCGGGCATAGAGCCATTAGACGATGCAACAAATGGGTTGTACTATTATATCATTCACTGATCTATAATTTTTGTACCAAAAACCAAAAACAAGTCCGCCCAATGGGTGGGACCAACTCGTTTAGCATCCCTGACCCCCCCCAAACACCACGCTGCGGTCACGGCCACTCGCTGCACGCCACGTCACCCCGCCACTCCCTCACCGGCGGGAACCGTAACAAAAAGAGGAGAAGCTTGCACAGCACGATTCTCGCGTTACAAAAAACCAAAAAAGTAGAACCACACACACACACTCTCTACGCGGTTCCTCACTTCACCTCCTCTCTTCAGTGTGGTTCTTTCCACTCCTTAAACCTTTATAAAAGCCCTAAACGCCAAAACCACACGAAAATCGCTTCTTCATAATCGCTGCTTCATATGATAATTCGTTTCGTCATTTCGATGCGATGGAAGAAGAGCGGGAGCAAGAACAGCCTCACTTGCAGCGCGCTACCCTCCCTCCTGGTTGCCGGTTTCACCCTTCGGAGGAGATTCTCCTTAGTTACTACTTAATCAACAAGAACAACAACAACGGGAACGGTGATTTCTGCGGTTCTGATTTGATCAGGGAAATTGACCTCTACGGCTACGATCCTTTCGAGTTACCGGAGGGCTCCTGCTTCGCGTACGGTTACGGCGGGAGGAAGAGGCATTGGTACTGTTACACGGCGGTTAGGGTTTCGAAGGACACGTGGCAGCGGAGGAGGAAGGTGAAGAGCGGGTTCTGGATCAGGAAGGGAAGGGTTAGGAATGTTTTCGGCGGTGGCGGCGGCGGCGGCGGGAACGTGGTTTTGGGGACGAGGAGTAGGTTCGTTTTCTTTGTGGGGAATTCGCGTAGGAACGCTATTAGGACGGATTGGGTGTTGTATGAGTACGCATTGGTTGATCATCTTGTGGTAATGATTTTGGAACCTTTCAGTTTTGTTTTTGTTTTTGTTTTTCTTTGTTGTGGTTCTGCAATTGTTTCGGGTTGGAGTCTTGAGGATGAAGAAAATTAGGTATAGGAGAGGTTTAACATTCTTATCTTGAAGTAGGGGTGGAATTGAGCAATAGACTTGAGCTAACTCGAGCTCAATAAGACATGAGCTTAATTTCTAGGGTTGAGCTCAGCTCACTAGAATCTCATTGAGTTTGAGCTAGCTTACTAGCCACGCAGCCTCAATAAGATAACTCAAGTGCGTGGTTCTGCAGTTGTTTTGGGTTCTGAGTCAAGGCCAAGAAAATTAGGTGTAGGAGGGGTTTATCATTCTTATCTTGAGGTAGGGATGGAAATTGAGTCGAGTTGAACTGAGCTTGTTAAATTGTCAACCCCGGCTCAATAATAGTAGGTTTGAGCTAGCCAAACTCGGTAATAAGTGAGCTTAATTTCTTGGCTTGAGCTCAGCTTACAATAAGATCATCGAGTTTGAGCTAGCTTACTAGCCACTTAAGACTCTATGACATAACTTGAGTTAGATTAAAGTTTAAGTCTTTTGAGCTTAATAAGCTAGGATATTTAGTCACATGATAGGACTTATTGGATGAAAGACAGTAAAATTTTTCTTTAGCTAGTTTGACCATGTTTGGAGAATGCTTCTATATAGATCCAATAAGAAGAGTTGATCATTTGGAGGTAGGCAGTAATTAGGGTTAAGATGTATAGAGAAAAACAATATAAGTGAAACTATTAATATAATTTAGATTTTAATTGTTTGTTTGTAGACATGATTTAGGACAAGATATTATGACATTGTCTAATCTATGGAGTCAATCCTGCCTTGTAGGATAAGACTTACTTGTTGGTTGTTCTGTGATGGGAATTGGTTGTTGGAATTGTTTTCCAAGTTCCTGTTGTTGCGGATTTGATGCTTGTGTGTTTGATGTTTGATACTCATTTCATGCTGTTTTTGATGTTTATGGATAATTGGAATTGGAATATACACAATGTGAATTATGATATATGCATTTGATTCTAAATTTCGATGAAAGTTTTTGTTTTTTCTTTGGAACAGTTATGAAGAATGTTATAAATGTTCTCGTCTCAAAATTATTGTAATTTGTAACTTTGGGTTTTTATAACTTTTCTAAGTTCAGAACTTCAGATATTTGTTACGTTTATCCAAATTTGTGTGAAATTCAAGAGTCATAACTTCATTCCAAAATTGTTGTAGTAAGTGACTTTGCTGAGGCAAGGGAGACCAGTGTATTTATTACTTTTTACCACTTTCCATCTATTTTTAGTTTAATTGATTGATTGATGAAACCCATGTCAATGTGGGTGCGCGCGCGCACGCATACGCACATTTTTTCCTTGTTTAAAATTTGTTTTGGCAAAACATCTCAAATATTGCTTTAGAAGTTATTTTTTCTCCTTTGGATTTGCTATATACCATCAATTCATGACAGAATTTAATCTCTTGGGGACTTGTGAATAAGTTCCTTCTCTGCCTTCTATTGTTAATTCATGACATTAATGCTTTGAAGTAACCGTACCGGCTTGGCTCTTGCATTTATGCTTCCCTTTGAAGTTAGTACTTTTTTTTAAAAAATGGATCAATTATTTTATCTACTTATCCGCTTTTTATTTAAAATTTCATATGCAGGATTCTTTCGTCCTTTGCCGGATATTTGTTAAGCCTCGTTATAAGAATAGTGCATCTGAGATTGGCCTGAGTTGTTGTGCAGAAGAAAGTGTCTCGGCAGTACGTCACATTGGTATTCAGCATGATGAACATGCTAGAGCTGATGTAGTTGAACTTGAAGCTAAAGTATGTAATGATAGCTCCATTGACAGAAAGAATATCTCAGTTCATCCATTGAGATGTGCTAGTGTACATGATGATCATCAAGTTAACGCATATGTTTCTGATGCTGGTTTCCAATGTGCTGTGGGTCCTCAGGGAAGTCAGCAGGTAAAATATCCAGCTTTGATCTTGATCTGTCAACTTTAGTCTTTGATCTTGATCTGTCAGCTTTAGTTTTTGCTAATGACTTATAGAGAAACCATTTTTGTTGGTTGCATTATACTTGATTTTTGTTCTCATGCTGCATGTGTATTTGGCTTAAGCTTTATGGGTAGTTTCTTTTTTCTCGTTTTGGTTAAAACTGAGTAGTTCAATTGCAATAATTTGGATTATTTTTGTTATGCAGCTGTCAATTGCAATCTTCTACGTCAGCAGTAAGCTGAAAAGTCTAGTCAGAAATGGGGCTATCAGTATTGGGAGTCCATTAGCATTCTGTCTTCTTTGCAATTACTTTTTTCTATTCTTTTTATTTTAAACTTTGCATAATTTTAAAACTCATTCATGTGATGGTCTTGTCCTAGGTTGCATGCGTTTGTTTACTGCTAATATCATTTTTGATGTTGGATGAAACGTGTTATGCTTCAAGTTCTGCATGGGACTGGTTAGTTGAAAGCCCTACAAGGACCAATTGAACAGTTTAACATTTCATTTCATCCAGCTTGCTTGGTGCATGCCTTTGTTTTTGCTTTAGCATGCTCTCTTTTTTTCCATTGCGCCCGTTCATTTCATTTTATAATTGTTAAAACCATTAAATCCTTATATGCTATTGTTGATAATCAGGAAAGGCTTTCTGTACATCCTGGTGATAGTGCAACGCTCATAGAAGTAATGACATCACAGCAACTTTTACTTTCCATTCTGGAGGAGGATTTCATAGAGTTGAATGATCTTACATGAACTGGTTGTTGGCTTTAAGAGAGATGCAAATGGTAATCCTGCTCTCAGGAGTACTTATCACCTGAAATAATTGTATCCACAACGGATTAATTACCCGCTGAAAGAGAAGTTTTACCGTATCAAGATGGGTCAAGGCAAATGTCATGGGACGATCACTTAACACAATAAGTTAGTTACTTTGCTGATAGATCAAGATTGCGCGTTGCACTCTTGAGCCCTGCCTGAGGATATATTCAGCAGATCTTTGTTTTGGCCGTGCATGTTTCTCTCTTGTGCCTAATGAGGGGCAATTGGCTCTAGATGAATGGAGTTAGAGTTAGATATTGGCATTGGTAATTATTGCAACATGCAATTTATTAAAGTATGGGCAAAGTCACCTTAGTTCTTCGCACTGTCATTGTTCCTTTGACATTGGCAGTGTATGATTTTTCCCCTACGTCCTAGCAAGTGTACTTTCAGTTTCTTCTACTTTTTTCTTTTTCTTCTTTTTTTTTTCAATTTATCTTTTATTGCTTACGAATTTGTTTAAACTTACTACATTAATTATTCTGGTAAGCGGATTTTTGTTTTAACTTCTTGTAGTAAGTCCGCTCACCTCAAAAGAATCAATTCAAAATCCCGTCTAAGGACCAAACAAGCGCACCAGACCGACCATCAAGTATCCGTATATACCAATCCACCACAACAGGTCATCATAAAACATCATACCGCCGCAATGAAGTAAGTAACATGCACGCTCACTTATACACAGTGGACTTGAACCATGTGGTGTGGTGCAGTGGAACATCATTTCATTCCTTAGTTATGGTGTGGGGGGTTTGATTTGCATCTATGTGAACGGAGACTCACTCATGGTTAGAAGTCTATTGCTTTGTGCAACGTTAGTAATTACGAGAGAATTAGACATTAATTACGTTGGTGGATGCCACACAGTGGACATGGAATGCACATGACACAAAAATACACACTTCAAAGTTCAAATTATCACCACCATCACACACACACCCAAGACACATGCACATTGTGTTTCCACTCACGTACACACACAACTAGCACCCATTCGCACGGAATTTTCACCCAAAACACAGAAGAAGCAACTACATCCCCAACCACCCACAGAAACGCTTGCACCCAGGAAAATCAGTAGAGACTTCAATTCAAAACCAGCAACTAACAATCACCGCACAGCCCTCCCCTTCAATCACACGAAACCTCCTTGATTGCTTGTTCCAATTTCGTTATTCAAGCTCCGTTGGTCACATCAGAAATATGCTAATTCATTCCCCTCCTCATTCTTCACGTTTTCATTTTCAAAGATATACCTGTTTCTTCTTTTCCACCCTGTCCATATCACCACAATTTAAAAAAAAAAAAAAAAAATCTATCAGTCACCTCTTTTCATTTTCTCCTCTCAATCCCACCTCACAACCATGCTTCAAAAAAAAAAAACTTTTTGATCGTTTGTTGGAACCCACATCATGTTCTAATTACTCAGCCAGTGATTCCTTAGGTAACATGTCACACTTCAAAAAAACAAAAGTGTTCGATACTTTCTTCATTAGTCTTAGAGAACACACATTTGTTTTGATCTTGGTAAATTATTGTAACGTGTAATTTAATTATGGGCAGCATCACCTTAGTGTTCTTCACACTGCCATTGCTCCATATTAACATTGTATTTATTCTTTCCTAGGATTCCAGAGATTGTTCCATCTCCTCTTTGCTAGCACATATTTTATTTTACTCTCATTTTCGTATCTGTTATGGTTCAAGAGGCAAATCTAGTCAATTCCATATGATGGATTTCTAAAGTGTTAAATTTAACGATTATTTACGAATTTTTCTGAACTTTTTATATTAATTCTTTTGATAAGCTGATTTTTGTTATGTTCTACTTCATCATGGTATTAGATATTTTTTTAAATGAAACTCATCACTGAACCAAAAGATGTAGGGGTGGTAGAACCATAATGTATTGTGTAGAAAGTGACAAAGTATATATCTTTCTTTATGTGTTGGAATAGCAAAGATGTAATATACAATTATGGTGCTTGTTACCTATATATATTAAATAGTAACAAGAACACTTGTTTGCTAGCACAAATTAATTTGATAGTAGTTTGCGCAAGTTTCAAGCAGTGCAATTGTCATCTCTAGGCAAATTTAATTCAAATGCCATACATAAGAGGCCTAAGAAGAATATAGTAGTATCTATTCAAGTGGCTTCATTATCTCAAAGTTTTTGAGTTTGTGTTCTCATTGTTGTGTGTGCCTTCCAAGAAAGAAAGCCAACAAATGATGGTGGCTGCCTCGTGTTTTCAGAAACTTAACATTTAGTCAATTATATCAAGCTGGCCTCCTCCTACTAACCTTTCTTTTGAGAGTTGGCCCTCCCTATGTCATTTTTGGCTTTTTCCTCTTTCAAATGTTGTGTACCTTACACATTTATATCTTTAATATGAACCTTACAACTATCATTATTAACAAGAAGATGTGTCAATTTACAAATGGATATAAAGTGAGGCTCAAACTTTAGCCCTATTGCTGGCTGACATGAATTCTTAATAGTACAAGTGGGATAATGAAATCTTTCACTTTTCAATTGCACAGGTGTATTGACCAAAAAATAACCACGGATGTTATCTAGCAACAGTTTCGTCAAACTTGAGAGGTCAAATTTGTTGCATACGTGCTCGGAGAAGTGTTGAATCCAAACTTACCGACAAATTGTGAATCTGTCGAGAATTCCATCACAAACATTTGGCACCGTTTTGCACCAAACCACAAAATTCATTGGTTAAATTTTTTTAAAATTAAATTTATCTTTTTTATTTTATTTAGAACGTGCATTACTAATGGATTTGTATTCTGAAGAATAAAAATCCGTCGATATTTGAAATTTCAAGTTGGGAGGAATATTTCTGCATGAATGAAATGTTGCATTTCATTAAACACAACCAAATCCATAGGTAGGGGAGCCCTAAATCGTGAAGAAAAAAAAAAAATGTCTTCCTCATTTCCCCTCTTCTTCTCATTCAACAAAACTCTCTCTCTACCCTCATAGTCAGATATCATTGTTGTGCTGCCCCTATCTGCCCATCATCCACCCTCGTCCATCATCGCCGCACTCAACCCAGTCATGAATGTTGTTGCACCACCCTCGACCCTAACGTTGACCTCCTACCACCGAGCCACCACCTCTATAAGTCCCTTTTCTTATTCTTTTTTTCCCGTTTTTCCTGTGTTTTTAATTTTTCTAATCTGGAAAACTTTGTTCTTAAATTTAAGGTTCTCTTAGAGGGTAAAACTATGTTGAAGAAGAGGAGATTGTTGTGGGACAAATAGACAGTCAATCCTTAGGAATAACTATGAGTCAAGAACAAAAGTTGAGTTGATTGTTGTATCCTGTGAATTGAAAATTCTCTCAATAGTTGTTGTGGGGTTAAACTAGTATTCGTATGTGTCAGTGTTTTAGTGTGTGGGGTTCATGAATTAGTAACCAATTGAAGGAATAGGGGTAAAGATGGTTTTGTGATGTTGATTCCTGATTTTATTTGAGTATTGACGGTGGAGTGATGTAGTTAGGTTAGGGTTTTTTTAATCAGAATTGGGAAATTGTGCGATTTATGTTGATGTTGGTTCGCTTTGTTTGCAAATTGAATCGCAATTAGTGATTGTGATTAGTGATTAAGCGGTGAGTCTTTGCAATGGCAATTGTACCATTAATTTGTCTCTATGAGTTGAGAAATTTGGGGAGGTTAAGAATCCTCCACCGTTAGATCAAGAATCGCCAACCTAATTCCTAGTTATAGTATGTTACATTGTAGAGTAAAATGCATTTACCTCCCTTTAAGTTTGAGTTTTTGGTACACAACTAGGGTGTTCACTAGTACAGACCTGGTGACTAATCCCTTAATTGGCTTATAGACACTTCTAAGAATGGGACAATTAGCCCAAAAACCCCCCAAACTGGTAAAATAGCATCTCACCCCAAATTTCTCTCCTCACTAACTAGCTTGACATTTCTACCCTTACTTCTATATGGTACTACTATATTGTTATTAAATTTAAATATTTTAATTTTAAATTATCAAAATTACATTTTAAAGTGATTTTATTTTATGATATTTAACTAAATTGCATTTATAATAAATTAATTCTAACAATTTACTTATGATTTAAATTTTATTTTTTAAAATTTAACATGTGAAATAAATTTATATCATTTTTTATAATTACACATATAAATTTGATTTTTATCATTGTTCAAACAACATCTATCATGTCAAATTTACTTTTTAGATAAATATTGATAAACATAAATCATGTTAATGCACACTCAATTCCGACCAAAATAAATTTTACAAAATCAAATTGACTCAAAGTCAATTTTAACACACACTTAATAGTACCAAACGGTTCCCAATTAGCCTAACTTAATCAAGTCTAGTAACTACAACTTGTGGGCCAGAGACTATTTACCAAATGTGTAACGACTCAAAAATCGTTACCGGCATTCAAGTGACTAGTTCCCTTACGGAAACTTCTTAAGAATGCTTTTAAAAAAAATGCAATTTAACTTTAATTTAAAATAAATAAAACTTTTATTTTCTGAATAAACATAAACACTTTTATAATGAATGTAAATATACACGATAAAATGCATAACTGGTCCAAAGATCCTGCTTGTATACAATTGGAGCATTCTAGATATGACTCCATTACAAAATAAAACTAGCATGTTTTATAGGTAGCTTCACTTCAAGGTGAACTGCTGATTCTTGAATTCTGACGTCGTTGCACTAACCATAAACTACATACACTGCTACTCTACTTCATAACCTGTAATTGGAGGGGGAGGTTGGGGGGTGAGAACTCTAGAGAGAGTCTCAGTGAATGGTCATCCACACGGTGACATGGGACATTTCGAAAACATGACATGCAGATGCAATACATAATATATAGCAGACATAAAAACATTTATGTAATAGTAATACGTTACATTAAAATATAATCTTAATCAAAGCATAATCATTAAATAATAACAATATCTAGATAGACGGTTTCCGAGCATTGGAGTCTTGCTTATGATGCACTATCAAATATCTAGACCACGGTAGTTGGGATACACTACTCGAGTCCATAGATTTCTAATAATTTGTCATGATGCATTACCCAAGTACCTAGGCCATGATAGTTGGGGGGATACGCTATTGGGTCCATATATCCCTGATAGTTAGTCCTAATTCTTACTACAATGTCATCAAAGGTCAACGTAGGTTGTCGCTGACTTACAGTTCTATTCTAGATATAACTTCCATGAAAACAGTTTAAATACATAATATAACATGATCATTGTAACATCCCATCTTTTCCTTAAAGGGAATTTCACGTAATAAATAAATTACGAGCCATTTATTTAGACTGAAAAATTAAATCATAAAATTTATTTTATAAAAATACCAGTCAAAATAATGGTTTCGCGATCTCGCGGAATTTCACGAGATCCAGACCAATTTTCGGTCATCGTCAAAATTTAATTACGTATCGAAGGTAACCGTAAAATACACTTTTACGAAAGAAGAATTAAGAGGACCTTAGATTAAATTAAATTCCATATTTTAAGTGTTTGTATGATGTGTTTTTATGTTTAGATAATTTTTATGCTATTCGTTAATTTTCCGTGCACGTGGTCATACACGTACACGAACAGTTAACAACCAAACACGACCAAATACGTAACAATTTTTGGTGAAAAAATCAGGCTTACACAGCGCGCACACACACGGCACCCCATTCCCCATCACCAACTCTCTTACACAACCATGTTTTTCACTATTCATTCATCATTACTCTTATTTCATTTCAATTAATTTTTCCCCTAATTTCCCCTCAAATACCGTAGCCATCAGCTCCCACTCCCTATATCCATCTTCTTCTTCTTCTTCACATTTTCTTTCCATAAGCATTTCCAAGGCCAAAGAGCCATAGCCATTAGCACCCATCATCATCTCCATTTTTCACTCTTGTTCCTTATTTCCCTAGGCCAAAACCGAACCCTATAGCCACCACACCATCATCTTTGCCTTCTTATTTTCCTCCATAAATCACCAAGAAAAACTCATCTCCTTCCTCACACAAGAACCACAAAATCTCTAACCTCCATTTTCAAGCTTCATCTTGAAGAAAGATGGTCACAAAGCTTGGATTCTCAAAGCATATTTGGGACTCCTTCCTCACACTCTCTTCACCAACAACACTCTTACAAAGTGGGTAAAATTCTTGGCTAAATCACAACCTTGGTGATTTATGTGTGTTGTATGTTATGTGTTGCAAAATATAGTATGTATGTGCTATGTGTATGTATGATGTGGGCAACTCATGGTGACCACTCTTGACGTGGTCAATGCATGTCTATGTATGAATATTGTTAGTTATATGTTGGCTATGATGTTGTTGTTGTCTAGAAAATTGCTAGTGATTACCTATGATTTGTCAGAATTTTTGTATGCTTAGGTTTGAGATATAAAAAGAGGGAGTTTGAGTGAAAACTATGGGCTGCGATTTTTATCATGAAAAATCAACATCATTTTCGGATTCTACATGAAAAATCTAGTGGGGGTGTTAAGATTCATGACTTTTGGAGCCCCGACAAGTTTCTCGAACAAAATGGATAAAAATGACGTTTTGGGCAAATAAGGGCAAAATTGTCATTTCGGGAATTAGGACGGAAACTCTGGGTTTATTTTCATGAAAAATGAGTTTAGATCTACCAAAAACCTTAGGGTGGAGTCTTGAGCCCTTCGGGTTTTTGATAACTAAAATTCCGAAGAAAATCGAGTTTTTCGGGTAAAAACAACATTTTGGGCAAATAAGGGCAAAATTGTCATTTCGGTAATATGGACTGAAAATATGGGTTTGTTTTCATGAAAAATGTGTTTAGAGCTATAAAAACCCTTGGGGTGAAGTCTTGAGCGCTTCAGCTTTTTGATAACTAAAATTCCAAAGAAAATTGAGATTTTCGGGCTAAAAATGGCATTTTGGATAAAAAGGGTAAAACTATAATTTTGAAACCTAGGGCTCGAAATATGGGTTTATATGTGTGAAAAATGAGCTTAGAGCTATCAAAAATCTTGGGGTGAGGTCTTGGACCCTTGTGGTTTTTGATAACCAAAATTCTAAAGAAAAAGAGTGTACGAATATCCCAACAAGCACTGTCTCACCATAATTTGTGTATGACAATTGAATAACTGTATATTATGTAATGTACTTATGTTATTATGCATCATGAGGTAATGGTTTTCATTAGGGTTCTAGGACAACCTTAGATAACTAGAAGATAATCACCTAATTTTGTAAAGATCATAATTGAACATTAGGAAAAATGTGATATCTTAAGAAAGTTTCGGTCACAATGGGCCCGGAAGACCTTGAAGATAAGTACATAGATATGTAATAAGGAATCCCCCTCTCTTGGCACGTCCAAGGACAAGTCCCTCGCTAGTCCAGCAAGATGGATTGGTTTATGATTCGAAGGCAGGGTTAGACCTGATCCAATGTTAAAGACAAAGTCATGCGGAGTGTGTGAGAGTTAAGAAAAGATATGGACGTAAGGAACTTCCCCTCTCTGTGTAACATCCCACTTTTTTCCTTAGTAAAGATTTCGCATAATAAATAGATATACAAGTAATATAATTAGACTATAATTTTAAATCTCAATTTTATTTCCCAAAAATGCCAAACAAGGTAATAGTTTACGATTTTGCGAAAATCTGCAGATACCGGATTATTTACCTTTCATCACCGAAATTTAATTGTGCATCCTTTTATAAAAATAAATTTACAAATGCCTTGGATGAACTTAAATTCCTTATTAAGAAATTAGTAGATTACGATGATGTGATTGAAATATTTTTAGGACACCCGTACACGAAGTACCTGAGCAGTTAAGACCAAACACGATCAAATGCGATCAGAATTTAGTCTCAAAATTTATGACCAAGAGTTCGGCCATGACACAAGGAAATACATGACCATGAACTCACCATGTAGAAGGTCAAATTGTCAAAGTTTATTCTTTAAGATGAGTAAGCATGCTTAGTCACCATAAGTGACATCATTACTTACATCATCATTTGTTTAAATTTCAGTTAATTTTTAAAGGAAATTTTGAAGAGGGCCATGGCCATGAGGCCTATAAATAGCCCTCCATGGCTTTCATTTTCTCATCTCTTAGCTTTGCTTAAATATGTCCCGTTCGTGCACTCTGTCATTACGCTGTCGTAGCCGAAAATTAGCAAGGAAAAGTTACACACTCTTGGAAACGTTTTATTATCACCCTCACCACCAACAAATACTCTTATGAAGTGGGTAAACCTAGCTTACTCACCTCCTTGGTGACTTCTAAGTGTTGTATGTGAACATATGAAAATATCATGTATTATGTGATAGATCTTAGGTTAATGATGCATGGATGATTTTGGTGTTTTCTTTGAGTTAGAAAATGTAGTATTGTGATTTTTGGAACTTGTTGTGAAGCCCTAAGAGGTGTGCATGGGAATGGTTTGGAGAAGAGGAAAAATAACAAAGTTGTGACCCTAAATCACACCCAGGGCGCTGAGCGACCTGAGGGTCCGTAGTTTATGTTTTGTTACAGTGTTTGCACTCAGGGC
>QANU01107957.1:62719-141341 GCA_003254905.1 Nissolia schottii
TTATGTGTATGGATGATTATAACATGTACATATACTTTATTATAATATTATATGATTGGTTGTACTTATCTGTGAAGGACCAGGTACTTGCTTAGGTAAATAATTATGCTATGAATGACTATTGGTTGTAAGCCTCAAGCTCTATCGTTTGTCTTATATACTTTGATTCACACATGGCTCATATTTCATAATTATGCACTCAGTAGAAAAGTTTCAAATTGGTCCATATTTTCCTTAATCAAGTATTTTCGAAAAAGTAATAAGGGACTATAAGTATTCCCACTAAGTGATTAACAACCTAGTGAGCATTGCGTACTACTCGGGGGTATGCAGTTAGCTAGGGTGTTACAGCAGTACTCAAGCGAATAAAGTAATAAGCACTAATCCCTAGCTAATGCAAAGATTAGAGATCCTCAATCACCTAGAAAACTAGATAAAGCTATTCAGGATTAAGACGGGTGATAATAATCAGTAGGAACTCTAGTATGCATGAACAGTTAGAGATCTCCTGAGTGGCCTAGATCATAACCGAAGTAATAAGATATCTCCTATGCTAAAGGTATCCCACTGAGGATGCTACGTTCTCACCCCCACTCGTTTATGACTCTAGGGGCAGACGAGGACTTTGTCGAGCAGCAGGAGGAGCAGTGAAGGGCTGTTACATAAAGCAAGCACCCGAAAGGACGAGTCACGAAGAAGTTTAGGTGGGCTAAAGGAGCTGTGTACCAGTTAGCCCTTATGTTTTGTAGTTGGATATTGTATTTTGACAGGCATGATGTGTATATTACCTATTGTAGTACTTATGTAAATTCTTGCAAATATATGTGATGGACTATATGCTTATTTATCTATCTGATCATTAATGTTTGATTTCTACTCGTTGAGCTCAGAGCTGTATCGTTTGTGTTCTACGTTCTATTCAAAGTGCGACTCATATTTTATATAGTAAACAATTGAGGGAAAAGTTTGAAATCAGCCCTTATTTTCGTAATCCAAGTATTTCCAAGAATAATAAAGGGCTATAAGTATTCCCCACCTAGTAACTAACAACCTAGCGAGCATTGCATACGACTTAAGCGTAAGCAGTTAGCTAAGGTGTTACACTCTGCAACCCCTTCAGATGTCTAGTATCCGACGGCAAGGCGAGCACATGGTGGCAAAACCCTTCAATCTCCGATATACGATTGGAAGGCGGTTTGCGTGAGGGAAATTCCGTACAACATAATGAGGAAGTTAAAAGATGATAAAAGGAGAAAGATATGATGATAAAGCAAGTTCAATTTTCAAAGGGAAAAGATAATGAAAGAAAATAAATATTATGATAAAGCAAGAAAGTGAACAAGTACGAGTCTACTCCTGACCTCTTCGAAAGGGCAGGCCCCTCACTACCCTATAAGTAGGATGGTCATTCCCTATCCTTGTTCGATGTAGTATGCTTTCATGCATCTGCGGTTCGCTACCACTCATGTATCAGCGTTGCCTGGTCGCCAACGATACAAAAACTAGAGTAGGTTGTAAATCGAATAGGGATGACAGTCCCGCGGTCTACAAAGGAGAATGATAGACATGATGTTACAAGAAGGACGCTGTAATTGGGCGCGTAAGAGAACCCCTTATCCCCCCATGCATAATTATGTGATGAATGTATATGATTATGAATGTATGCACTATAAGGCAATGTCGAACGATTCACAAGATTGGCTATATAAATATATCTATATCATAAGATACGTGAGTACGTGACCCAATGTCATGTTGCTCCAATGAATAGGATTAGAAAGCACTATAAATCCCCCTGATAGGTAATACAAAGATTAGAATATCCCCAGTCACCTAGTAAATTAGATAAAGCTACTCCGGACTAGTATGGATTCAAATAAGTAGGAAATTTAGCATGCATGACACTTAGAGATCTCCTGAGTAGCCTGGATCATAATTGAGCAGAAAATGGATAGTTATGCCCTAGGATCCCTACTGAGAATGCAACGTTCTCTTTCCCCACTCACTTATGATTCCAGACGAGTACGATGGGTACGTAGAGCGGAGGAGGCATCACAGGACAACTGAAAGGCCTTGGAGGCAAGAGGTCCCAGGGAAGCAGTAGGACTATAGTTCAGAACTACACGCCATGACTTTTAGGCATTTTGTATTTTGTATTAGCTTAATGGATTAGTTATGCCATTAGCTCTTAAGTGCGGTAATTGTAATATGTAATTATAAACAAATGTGCAACTGTTTTTGGACGTGTATGTGTAAATTTATATTATGCTCTCTATGAGTTTTTTAGGATCACTTAATTGTTATGTTATTAAACGCCTAAGTGTTATAGACTCTATCACTTGCTTATATGTGTATGCCTTCTTGAACACGCACGGCTCGTATTTTGCGTTTAATAAAGAAAGAAAAAAAGTTTTTAAATTGGTCCATATTTTCAGTAAGAAAATATTTTCAAGTATAAACATGGGGTTAGAAGTATCTCAACCAAAGCAATTAACAACCCTGTGAGTCTTGTTTACGACTATAGCGTAAGCAGCAAACAAGGATGTTACAATCATAATAACATAATTTATTTAACTGATACTGATAGCATAACATGACTTAATTTCATAAATAATCATACACACGCAACATGACATATTTAATGCAATAAAACATGTGGTCTAATGTGGTTCTAAAATAATTTCATGACTTTCCAAAAAATAGTTTCATAAATATTTTCATAACTATCTACTTCATAAATGAGGAGTTTCTAAATAAATAATTATAAAGAAATAACTAAATTAGTAATTAAAGACATTTCTAAATAAATCATAATTTCATAAATAAAAAAATAACTAATTAAATAACTTAATTAATAACTAATTTCGTAAAAAGAATTCCTAATAATAACTAAATACATAAAATAAAATACTAAGTTTCACCTCCTAGGATTCATAAAACATAAATAAAATAATTCTTAAAATAAATGATTCAAAAATAAATAACTTTTAAAATAAATACATAATCTAAAATAGACCGTGAAGAAAGCCTCTCATCTGTAATTGACTGATCGCTAAGGAGCACTAAGTTGGAAGCTCCTGACACCCTATGTGGAGGCACTGCTTCCCCACGAACAGAAAACAAGAAGGAGAAAAGAAATAAAAGGAACTGGTGCAAAAAGTCTCCCGAAAGTGAAACCTTTCAAGTTCTTGATTAAATTAACAAGTCTAAATACTCACTGGAAGCTTCTATACATTCACTAACAAGTCCAAACAACGAGCTGCTGCAACTCTGTGTCGCTGTAGTGCGCCTAGTGCGCTACAGTGCACCAACATTTCCCCCCTTTTTTCGTTTTCTAGGTGTCATCACGAAATGCTTCTTCTTTATTCTTTATCTTGAAACAACAATGATAGAGAGAAAGAGAGAATGAGAAATCAAGAGGGACAGGGTGAGAGGGCGCACAGTTGTCGTTGTTACCATCAGTTGTTGTAGGGACTCATGACAGGGGTTGGTTGTTGATTTGCTAGAAGGGCTCCCCCGACGGTTACTGAAGGGACTCTTAGCGATGACTAGAATTACAATTTAGTTAAATATTATAAAACAAAATCACTTTAAAAATAAAAGTTTGATAATTTAAAAACTAAAATATTAAAATTTATTAGTTTAAGTAATATATAAATAATATAATATGATATTAATTAAGATTAATTATAAGTAATTTTGGCAAAAATATATAAATTGAATCATATTGATCCGCTATTAGAAAACACAAGCAACTATTCTTATTAGTTTAGTTAAAATAATTGACACGAGGAAACAAAAATATGACATATATTAAACAAAAATAGTTATTTAAAAAATTAAAGAACTGTAAAAGGTAAAACAAAAACAGATAGAAACAAACAAAATGAATAAAATATTGACATTTCTCAGTTTTAATTAATATAGGAGTACCATATTTAATTAGAGGTTAAAAATGTCATAGTGGTTAGAAAGTAGAGAGACTTATGGAGTGAGATGTTATTTTACTAATTGTTTGGGATGGGATGCTATTTCACTAAACTTGGAAGAAGGTAAATGCATTTTTACCTTATCTTATATTATGGGATTGAGTTACATTAGATGTGATAGTATCCTATTTATAAGATGTTGAGCTATATTATATGTTAAAGGATTGAGTTAATATTTTTACTAATATTGTTAAATTATAAGATGTTGAGCTTTTCCCGAAACATGCTTATATGTTAAAGGATACAAAAATGAAGAGAGTTGTGGTTCGAATTTATAGATTAGACTATAAAAATTAAATAATTTTAATTTAAAAAATATCATCGACAGATTTAATAATAATACTTTAATAATAAATTCGTGGTATAGTTCTAGCATTATCAACCTTGACCATAGTTATTAAATTAGGTCTAGGATTCAATCCGACTATCTCATTGGGTCACTAGTTTAACCAGTGTGTCATTAAGTCACTTGTTGAACTGGATATAATTAAATAAATATATTAAAATATATTAAAATTTAAATAAATACAATGAAATAACAAAAATAATTAATAGTTTAAATATTTTATGTATAAAATATATAATCATTGAAATATTATAACATAAAAAACACATATGGTATGGTGACAAGTATTTATAACTCTTATTTATAGTCATTTAAATGTCACTTGTAATAAAATTGAAAAATATGAATTTATTTTTAGTAACACTTATTGCATATAATATATATTTTAATTAGATTATTTTAACATAACTTTGTATGTAACCGGTTCGCAACGAGTTGGTTGCTTGTTCCGGTCATAGAGGCGAATCGGCCGAGTCCTCGGGTCGACAGGTTTAATAACTATGACCTTGACAACTTTTCTTTGATGAATATTTTCGCTGCTAACTTTCCAACGAATTTTAAACTATGTCGGTAAGGTGCAATCGACAAGGCATATCCTATTGAATTTTATCCCATAGAAAAAATTGTCAAAAGTGTGAAAAATCATCAATAACACTTATATTTACTGAAAATTTTATTGGTATAAAGTCTTGTTGTGCCTTATAGTTGAGTTTAACCAGATTAATTTACTTCGCGGGCCCAAATACTAGTGCAATCCAAACCAAAAGAAGAAGAAATTTAGTGATTTTGTTAACATGTGAAACCATTTAAATTAGAAAAATGATTGGTGTACACTTTATCATTTGTCATTGTACTACTAACTAATGATTTTATATGGTTGACTCATGTGCACTTACTCATTCACAGTTACCATGTAGGCATGCACAAACATTTTTAACTATAATGCACAAATATTTTAAACTACCATGCACAAACATTTTTTAACTATTGTGTATAAACATTTTAAATTATCGTTTATTAATTCATTTTTAACTGGCGTGCACAAATACTTTTAACTATCGTATACAAACATTTTTAACTTTCTTGCACAAACATCCACACATACGTGCATAAACATTTTTAACTAACATGCACAAACCTTTTATTATGGTGCACAAACATTTTTAATTATCGTGCATAAACATTTTAAACTGTTGCGCACAAACATTTTTAATTATCATGCACAAACATTTTAAATAGGTGCGCAACAATTGAAAATGTTGGTCCGCAACAGTTCAAAAAGTTTCTGCACAATAGTTGAAAAAATTTGTGCACAACAATGAAAAAGTTTGTGCATGATAGTTAAAAATGTTTGTGCGCAACGATAGAGTGGGTCCACGTGATGTAAAAATGAAAGGTGAAGAGTGTGGAACGTGGGCGCCGTGCATTTTGTAGTGACTCATACATATAAAATCTCTTAGGTGGCAGTACGGTCAAAGTATTTAGGATGTACATGTAGTCGGACTCATTAAACTAAGTGGGATTATAATTTTTGCCTTGATGTTTCTGGACTAAAAAGTCTTTCCTTACTTATAATGTTCAAGTCTCTAACAAGATTTTATGTCTTATTTATAAATTTGAAATCTCTAACAAGATTTAATACCTTATCCCTTTCCAATGATGCAAAACCTCATCAAGTTGTAAACAGAATTATTTTTTCAAAACAATAATAAAATAGTTACTGAAAAAGGAAATTTTGAGGAGATCGAGCCATATCGAGCCGTATATATGTTAGTATTCACTTATTTGTCATATTTAGTTGGGATGTCATTGCTTAATCTGCCGTAAGAAAGTTTGCTTGAATTTATAACTCATTCTGAGCATTTGATTTTTCATACATGATTTAAAATTTCATTGTACAAGGAACAATATTTTTAGGATAAGAACAAAAAAATTGCGCAGTTACAGAAAAACGTTGCCGGTGGACATAATCAATATGGCGTGAACGTTAGTACATTTAATTTGTGATTAGACCTCTATAAACTTGATTTATATTTTAATTACTCTTTAAATATAATTGTTTTGATTTTACTTGCATAATCACCTTTAGGGTAATTATTATTGTACACTTAGACATTGCACACCTAGTCTATTTTTTGCTTTCAAGCAGGTAAAAGTGTGCTGACTTAGCATGATAGATAATAAGATGTAACTTTGTGGTTATATAGGACATAACCATATGGTTTTCAAAGACACAACTTTTTTGTAAATACAAACACAACTTTACTTAACAAAAAGACCTAACCTTTATGTTGATTTAGACATGACCAATTTAAATAAACAGACATAATCTTTTAGTGAACTCAGACACAACCTTGAATTGCACAGTAATGAGCATTAATTATAAGAAGAGTGTGCAACTGAAGTGCATTATATGAGTGTGCAAAACTCATAACTTTGTTTTAACATGTATTCTTATCATCATATATATATATATGTGTGTGTGTGTTTGTATGTGTGTGTGTGTCTATATATATAATTAGAAGTTCCCAATTGATTATTGTGATCAGTGTATTTAATTTTCTTTGTTGTTCTTATACGCTTGTCAACTGTGGGTACCTCAACATCTTGAGTTCATGACGGAACCATTTTTCTCCACTTTGATTTTTATTGAGTAAATATATAAATTAGTCTTTACATTACATCAATTTAGTCTTGACAAAACTTTGACTAAGTTCATGACGGTGCTGGACACATCGGAGTGGACTTTGAGAAAGCAATTTGTCCCGATAGCAACCCATGTTAGTTGTGCTGCTCCTGACTCTTAAAGCTGCGTGAGAATGAGCCCTACACCTTAGCCTTCTTCCCAGGTCCACTACCCTTGGTCAAGCTGGTCTCGACACAAAGTGAGACATCCATAATCTCTCCATACGACATGGTGTTTACATGGGTTGACAAACCAATGTGATACTCCATGGGTAACCCCTTGACAAAATAGTTGACCTTTGTTGTTTGCGTCGGAATGAGACTGGTGGCTGCTTGAGACATTTAGTGAGCTGCTCATCATACTCTGTGACTGTCATGTCTGGCATCATCTTCATCTGAAGGAACTCATCGATCATCTTGTCGACCCTACTTGAAGAAAGGAATCAATCTAAAAACACTACAGAGATTTTTGCCCAAGTAGGCAACAATCCATTCTTCCTATCATCCTAAAACGCCTTGTAGGCTTGTACCAAAGGCTGGCCTAGCCTCCTAGCTAGAAGCCTACCAACTCCGCTGTCTTCTCTAAAGAAACATGGAGAATCTCGACCATCTTCTCCATATTGCTGAGGAATTCCAATAGATCCTCATTTGTGAGCCTTCTTGTGAACTTGGGCATCCCAAACTCCTAAAGCGATCAACAATGACTGCCTCGTGATTGGTGTTGTATTCCCATTTGAAGCTGGGCGGTGAGAATCTCTGTTAACATGGTCACTAACCAGTTATGGGTGCCTAAAGTACTAATGTTGTGGTTGCGTGGGATACAATGTGGATACGGAATAACCATGACTCTCCTAAGGAAATAATAGGAAAATCATATGAGAGCATGAAGGAAGACATTGACATTGCTACCTGATCCTAAACTAACTGACTAGTCCTAGACATGACTGACTTCCTAAAGGCTTCAAGTAACATCACGTCTTGTGAAAATAGTGGTCATTCCATTTACACAGTTGTGATCCTACTTAAGGACACTGCTCCAGTGACTTAGAAGAAAAACTATGGCTCTGATACCAACTATGATGACCCCAGAAATTGCCACCAGCATCAAGGGAGTAGTTCTTTTACGAAAGTCTCTTAACATGCTAATCATGAAAACGTGCAATGTTTTATAAAAAGAAAACCTTTTCAAATAAATTAAAATTCATAAATATAAAACCTATAACGATTTAAGACCCTCGAATTTATTTTTTCTAAAAAAGGGGCTGAAATCGCCACCCTCTATGGCAATTTCAGACCCCAAATTTTTTTTAAAAAAAACCTAAAATCGCCGCATGTAATGGCCATTTCAGTCGTCTTCCCCATACATTTGTAATTTTTTGTCTCCATCCATATTTTCGGATTCTACATACATCAAAACCATGAATGTGTTAATACCCCCAAAAAATCTCACTTTATTTGACTCTTTTGAGTCCCGAGTACAAAGCACAAGATGGGTCATCTTGTTTTGATCTAAGGAGGGGTCTTCACATTGTAGATGTTAGTATCAGGTATGTATGGTGTAAACATTCTCCTATGGATCTTGTATTTGGTTTTGCTTGCCCAAAAGAATTTAAGCCTTTCTTCTAATCATCAAAGAATATAGTACAAGACACAAGTTGAGTCTAGTCGGGCTTTGCGACCCGGTTTCAATCTTTACATACTAGTTTTAGAGAATAACTCATAATAGTGTGTAAAATATATTAGAAAAAGATATGTACTTTTAGGTAGATATCTTAGCTTATTAAGTTTAAGAAACTTAATTTATATATTACATGAGTTGACTCGCCGAGTTTAGCTAACTTGTGAGCTTTAACCAAGCTGAACCTAAATTTAAAAATTTGGCTCATTTTTATTATCGAGCGTGAGCCTGATCAACTCACTTATAGCCTTACCCTGCTAATGTTAATATATGTTTTTTGGCCATATCTAAATTTTATTACTTTGCTAAACATTGGTTGTAGCTTAATCCCTACCCTAGTAATGTCAATATATGTTGTTTGGCCATGTCTAAATTTTATTACTTTGCTAAACATTGGTTGTAGCTTAATTTGGAATGTTAGATTTGGTTTTATGGGACTCCAAAAATAGGATAAAAGCATGAATTATTAGAAACAAGAATGCTTTTGCAAGTAAGTGACCTTGATTAGTGCGTGATGCCCATTTGACACTAAATTAGAATAACAAGTGGACCTTTGTGCACCTTATTCTCATTTCTAAATTCTAAGGTGTGTTTGGTTGGGGTTCATAGGGAGATAACTTCAAATTTTTATCTTCTATTTGGGCCAATTAGTCATGGCATAACATGTTTCTTTTAAAGAAAACTCGTTCCAAACGATGAATACAAAAATTTGTGTAATTTATTTGGTTTATGATGATGATTTACAATATATATGAGGCCTACCACATAATTTGTGACGACAATTAAAAGATATTTTGTGGTAGATGTGAAGCAATCTTGTTCTCAAATGTTGTTTACCCATCTATATAAATTCCTCTTGCGTAATTATAAGCTTTCCCATTATCTCTCTTACATATTTTGCTGTGTTGACCATAAGAATGAATTCCTCTTTTTTTGTTTCTTTCTTTTTGGCTAATGGGAGAGGAGAAAAGATACCGAGTTGGCAAACACTATAACCATGTTTAATTTAATTTGACATCAAAATTCAATGACATTGCTTTGTTAACACACGACTCATATTGGCAGTGGCTTATGCTTCTTTACCTCCCTCCCCAACTTTTAATTTTCTTTTCCTAATGTTTACCTGTGAGGTTCTTGCTTTATGCAATTACTTTAATTTTACCTCACAATGTTTTCAACCCTTTTTCTCTATATTCTTTTTGGTCTCGAGAGAGTTACTAATATTCAAATTTTATTATTAAGAACTCGATTAATTCAACTTGACCTAATTAAGGTCTTTGAAGAGAGGTAAGATTATCTTAGCGAGTAATTTTTTTTATTATTCTCAAAGCTTGAATCAAAACTTTTTTTTTATTTTGCCTCATACTTTTGAAGTCAAATGTTAATTTGTATCATTAAAAGTCTAATGTATTTCCAACAAATTTGTAGAGTCGGCTTTAATTGTTATCATTGGTTCTACTGAAATTTGATGCAAAATAATTAACTTTAGATAAATCCTCTTGATTTTTTTTTTCAAACAAAAACAATTAATACTATTACAATAAATTTTGGTAAACGTGGCTAACATTTTTAAGAATACATTTAATTAGTTACGTTTTAGATGTGATTATATTTTATAACATAAAATAAAATTAAGATTCGTAAAAAAAAGATTTAATTAATTGACTAATAGTGTAAAGCTTTTACACTGTCATTCAATCAAATAATTACATTTACATAACTTTTTACGTAGTGAGAGAAAGAAAATCAACTATTTTTTACTTATGTGATAAAATTTAATTGATTAACAATATAAAGAAGTTTTATACTATCTATGGATTGTAAGTAAACTAAAAAAAAACCTATTCTAAATACTAATATATTTTACGCAATTAATTATTCATAAGGGGAAAAAAAACCTGTAACAATTAACTATAGGTACGCCTAGAATTTAAATTATTTGAATAATTAGGGTAGTTAAGTTTTAAGTGAATTAATGTACATTCAAAATGCGTATAGATATTCATATTCTAATTCCACCAAAAAGAATATGTATGGATATCTCTATTTGTCATTTATACTCAGTTGATTATCATAATCATAAGGTGCCAGAGATGTCAGAATCATGGAAAACTTTAGATATATTCGCTTATTATAGGGAGGAGATTCATATTCTAATCAATTTTCTATAAATTGTAATGTGTTCTATAGTTTATTCAAAGGGACCATCACGCGGTGAGTTGTGTTTCCAAGCAAACCAAATAAATGGATAGACAAAGAAGTTTGATTGAATGGCCAAAGCAATAATAATTAAAAATAAATAAAAATAAAAATTACATAGTGGAGACAGATGGAAAAGCAAAGTAACCCCATTTAGAAGGATCAGGTAAAGAAAGAAGTGGGAGAAAGGAAGCACAAAGATGACCAAATTCATGAAGAATAAAATAAAATACCCCTGACCTGAGCAGCAGCATTGGACAAACCGTTTTAAGTAATATCAGAATTTAGAATCACACATATAATTGCTTTTAACGTAAAATTACGGTTTAGTCCCTATAAAGTATAGAATCTTACTATAATGATCCCTAAAACAAAAAAACACATGCATTTTTTGATCCAATCAGCTTTTAGGCCTATTGTAGAGATTAAAGATCTATTCTATCATATATCAAAAGTCTTGTTATTGATCATTATTTATAATTTCATTAAATCTATTTATAATTAACTAGTCGGCCTTCAAAATCTTGAGACCGTCAATCAAAAATTCCTTATAAAAACTCCCAATCCTTTGTTCGATCACACTTTTTAATTAGTTGATCAGACCCCTTAAATTTCGCTAAAACAATATTAATTTTTTAAGTTTATGTTAGATTTCTAACGTATTAATTTCAAAAAAATAAATTTCTAATTATTTTTCTTTAGTTTCATGGATTGACTTGTTTACATCCCCCAATCATTACCTTTACCTCCCCTGTAATCCTGCCACTACAACATAATAAAACTTACTGACCACTAATGATCTCTGTTAAATTTTTATTTACACTCACAAAATCTTGAAATTACAACATGGTTTGATATACACTAAAAAGTATCAACCACCATTAAATATTAATTTTCTTTCTTTTACTCGCTCTTCCTCATTCATGCTTTTCTCCTTCTCCTCTCGTCCTTTTTTTTTTGTTTTTTCACTTCAACTACACACTCTCATTTTATTTTTGTTCAATTATTTCACCTACAACTATTATTTTTTTTCATTTTACTGTTTTCTTCTTCTCTATTTTCTCTTTTCTTATTCCTTTTTTCCGTTCATTTTTTCTATTTGTTTCCGCTATTTTTTGGGGCTCGTCTTCTTTTTTTCTTCTTCTTAAGACGTTATGGAGAGCATAAATGAAGATATTTTTCTTTGATCTATGTTGATCTATAAATTTTGTAAGGTTTTTGCTTAGTACAATGTTTTTTTTATTTGTGTTGTAACGTTTATTTATGAATGTTATAATGCTTGTTTATTTATTTGTTTTTGTATGGCATAATATTTGTTATTTATTCTTTTTGTGTGGTGTAATATTTGTTTATGTGTAGTGTAATGTTTGTTTATGAGTTTGTAATGTTTGTTTTAGAATGTTGTAATGTTTGTTTATGAGATAGTGGTGAAGGAGCAAGAGAGAGTGTTTTCGCTATTTAGTTAGTGTGAGGTCTCATTTTATTTTATTTTTTTGTGTTTCATATGCTTGTTATTTGTTCTTTAATGTTTGTTCATCTATTTTGTAATGTTTGTTTACGAGAGAGCATGAGCAGGAGAGAGTATGCCAGTTACTTTTCGGCATTTAATGTGTCGCAGGTCCTGATTTATCTCGCTTCCATACGTGAAAATGTTTATTCATTGATTCTATAATGTTTGTTCATCTGTGTATGAAATGTTTGTTCATACATCTATAATATTTGATGGACAACTAATAAATACTTATTGGTGTACACGTAACATTACTCAATCACGAAACACATGAAATATTGAAAACAAAAACCAAATTGATCCCAAGTTTTCATAAAAAATAATGAATAGTAAAACAAGAAATAAAAATAAGAAACATTATATTATTGTTTTCAATGTTTCGATCGTAATTTTTTTAAAATAGAAAACACAAAAAAACATAAAATAGAACATTGGTGATTGGTCATAATAAAAATTAAGGTTAAATGTAATTTTGCATATACTTTGGGATAAAATGTAGTTTTAACAAATTTCACAATAATTTATGCCAATTACCTTATATTTATAATCTCATGTAACAAAGAAAAATGATACAATGTCAAAATCTTTAGCCAAATTTAATTGTCAGTATAACATAACATGTATAACAACCTTCAAATTTGATAAGTGAGTCATACCACTTTATTTCTTTTAACCAATGTCATTGGTTTTTTTTGTCAAAATTAGGACAATAAATTATGACAATAAATTATGACAATCTAGTTTTACTCTGTAATAAATTACGAATAGTGTTAGTTAGGAGACTAAACTCATGAGCTTAAATATCAACTTACACACTTTGACAAAAGTCACTTAAATTTTCACTTCATATTTATCCCTTAAAATATTAAATATCATTTATCAAAATATATAAATTAATATTTAAACTCATAAATTAAGTCTCCCAAAACATTTATCATAAATTACCCAAAGCCTTCCCTATTCGTCTACTTCTAGTGACCTGAAGAAACATATTGATTGAATTGAACTTATCTTTTCATGTTGAAACAAGAAAAATTAAATTAAATTAAAGATATATATATATATATATTATATTTTTTTTAAAAAAAAAGAGGTTGTGGTTGTGGTGGAACCGACCCCTTGCAAAGAGGTTACATGGGGGGCTTTTAGGTCCATATCTTCACACCTCTTTAAAGCAAAGTAAAATTGATAGATAAATTTGGTTGCATCCCCCAAAAAACCACACCGAAAAGCTACAAACAACTCCATCGTCACCATCCACACACTCAAAAACACCACACCACACCCACAGGGAATAACATTTAAAACAATTTAGGTTTTTTACCTTTAAAAGTTCCACCTAAAATTGTACCGACACGAAATTTAGGGGCCCTGGGATGTTTTCATATTTGGTCATTTTTTAAAATAATTTACTATTCAGGCCACATTACTTCTTTAACCAACCAAAAATAAAAATGAGACACATCATTATCATAATATATCATAATAATATTATTAAGAGAGATAGACAACTTGAAAAAAAATAAAAGGAGGGGTCCATAAATAGTTAGTCAAATTTATACAAGCAAAGAAAGCACCAAGATTTGGGGCACACGAGAGAAAAAAATGCAAAGTGTGGACCCTAGATATTATAACTTAAGCCACGTGCACTATTATTTTATTTATTTATTTATTTAGTGTTATAAATTAAATTATATCATAGGTCACAAGGGAGAGAGAAAAAAGAATAAAAGAGAGGAAGGAGCATGTGAATATGAATGTGAATTTGATGGTAAAAGAGAGAGAGAAAGGGTGCTTGGCGTGAAGGAGATGGATGCAAAGGAAGTGGGGTTTGCTTCATTGGAAATTTATTACAAACATTATGTTAGGGAAATTAATTTTCTGTGCGTTAACATAGTCAACAAAAAAAAAAAAAGCTCACGAATATTATTAAATTATTTATTTATGGTGATTAATTTATAATGTGAATCAATAAAAATTAATTTCCTAAAATGTAGAAAACTGATTTTACTTATTTAAGAGTAAATACATGCATTTACATTATTATATTATTATTTAATGTTTGGAAAGAGAGAGCGGGGAGAAAAGGGGAGATGAATTTCTTTTCTGTCACAGAAAAAATTCAGAATCAAAGGACCCATATACACATCACCCATTTGGTAAGCTGCCAAACAAGGCAGCAGCAGGGACCCTTTCAGCCCCCTTACCCCCATATTAACAAAAATTATTACTCGCAATTACTATTACTAATAAATTTCTTAATACTAATTTCTTAAATTACTACTGCTAATAATAATATATTTTAATTGCTATACATTAGAAATATCAAACATTTTACATTGTTATTTGATCTATTTTCTTGAATGAATGACATTTGAATTAGAAGACGATAAAGTCAAATATATGTATTAATGTGACGATATTTGATTAGATAATAATAAATAATAATTTAAGTTTAATACACTTATAATGTAAAAAATATTTTTACAGTAGTTCAATTAATTCTTTTTATTTACATGATCTTATAAGTAGTGAATATAATATATTTAATTATAGTTATTTATAATCGATTAACAATGTAAAACTCAATTTTTAGTGTAAATCATAAGTATACATCCATTAAAAGTAATCTTGTTTGAATTTGATAAAAAATTTTAAGCGATAAAACTTTCTCTAAAATTAATACACGTATATATCCAACCTCTGATTAAAGCCCATGAATACATTCAAATTAAATTAATGTTTTATTTTGGAATAATTTTTATTTATTTATATTTGTAAAATAGTAAAACATCATTGAATGTCTTTGTTGGAAGGAGGTGGAGCTGCTTCTCTCTTCCTTCAAGGCTATGACTTTTGCACACACAAAGACTCTTTCTCTCTCTCTCGGGCTGTTTTTGTAAAATTGAAGAGATTAAAGATTACTGCCCCCACCCCCTCTCCTCTTTAATCTTCTCTCACTATTTCTCATTTTCTTTTTCTTCTCTCATTCATATCTCATTCATTTTTATTGTTATCATCACATTCATATTCATCTCTTCCTCCACCACCCCCACCAAGAAGAGCAAACCCTCTCTCTCTCTCTCTCTCTCTTCTCTTCTAACCCTTTTAATTTTCTTCACTGTTTCTTCTTCATAGGTGTGGGAAAAGGGGGAAAATAAAATCCAAAACTGAGAATAAAAAGCATCCACAGAAAAAAAAGGGTGTTTTTTTTCGTGTTATATTCTTCTTCTATCAGTTATTCATCCTCTGATTTTTCTTTATGGTAGATCGGCCTTGTTCCATTCCAACCTGTGAGTTTTCTGCACTTTTTTCCCTTCATTCTTCTTTGATCAGTCGGTGGTTTGCTTGGATTGTGAAGAAAAAGCTATAAAGTTTGGATTTTTAGGGGTTATTTGTTATGTCCTTTTTGTTTTTTTTTTTCTTATGGGGTTTGATTGGTTTTGTTAAACACAAGGTTTTGTTAAACACAACCCTTTTGTTAAATGATTCAGGGTTGCGTTTCTGTAGATATATCTGTCATTTTTTACTTTATTTTATCTGTTTTTGGTTGTTCTGGAATTTGCTGGGTGTTAAATTGTTTTAATCCAGCCTGGTTTTGAAATGGTCTTAAACCCAATTTGCTGTTGTCAATAGTCTAGCTGATCCTGGCAAAAAAATTCACCTTTTTTCTTATGTGTTTTGTTCATATGTTCTGTGAAAAGGAGTTGACTTTATTTATCTTCTTTGAGGTATAGTCCTTTTTTTTGGGGGGGGGGGTGGCAATTTTCTTTGTGATGTTAATCTATTGGCAATGCTGCATTAGTGGGGGGTTTTGTGCTGCAAAGGATTACTTAGTTGATAGAAGAGGATTGAGTGGTGATGGTATTTGTGATGTTTGGGAAAAATGGTTACCTCTGCTTCATCCTGAGCTTTAGGGCTTTTGAAAGCTTTTAGTTCCATGTTGTGTTTGTTGATGTCTGTGGCTTTCTTTTCTGTGTGCACAAAGGATTATTTGTTTGATTAATTTTTGTGCTATAATGTAGAATTTGTGTTTGACAATGCCTAATGAGCGCTTTCATGTTTTGTTGAACACAGGAACTGCTGAGCACTTGGTGCATCCTCTTGCTGCTTTGGATTGAAATTTCTTTTGTACGCTATACCTTTTTATTTGAGTTGGGAAAATTTAGAAGATTCCCTCAATGCAAGGACAGAGAGGTACAATTGGTTCGTTGCCTGAAACCCTAGAATTTGACTGTGGATCAACTTCGAGCAGTGCGGCGGCGGTCAATCCGCAGATTTGTTGGAGTACTATGCGGAATTCTGCGGAAAACCGAATGCCTGAGTATGTACTTCCCCCCGGTGATGTAAACCCGTCTTACATGAATCCTATGAACCATGGATGGCAGAACTTGAGTGGATGGAGCTTAGGTGAGCCGAGTTCCAGTAATGCACCAAATGAGGTTAACAACAACAGTGAGCAGAAAAGAGAGCTAGGATGGTCGACTTCGATAGGTGCTGGTGCTGCTACGGCTGGTTCGAGACAAGAAGAGAGGCGCTTTGAACCAACCATTCCTGTCCCAATGTGCAGCCTCAATACAAGTCCTATGTATTTGCCCGACTCGAATTCTCATTTTGTGTCCCAGAATCTCAACTTAAATGCAGGCTTAGCAGACGGTGGTGGCGGCATCGTTAATAGCCATAATGTGGAACTTGGTAACTTGCAGTTGCAGAAGTCTAGTGGACCGGTGAATGAGCATGTTCCACCTACTATTGGTTCCAGCCCTTTGATGTTTCCTTCCGGAAGTAACGCCTTTTTGTTTGAGGGTACTGATGGCAGACCAGGAAGTTCTTCTGTAGACACTCGCCGTGTGTCCTGTAAAAGAAAGGCCGTTGGGCAATCTTCGGACGGTGGAAGTTCTAGCTACAGTCAGCATACAGATGGTAGTGCTTGGAATGCTCTCCCTGCTCAGGATTACGCAGGGAGCAGTTTTACCAGGTCTGCTTCGGCAGAACAGGTTAGTGCAAGACTTGGCCTGAGTATGGGGGACGGAGCATCCGAAAGTGTTCCTGATTCGAATGCTGCAGGAACCTCAGAAACCTTCCAGAGAAACTTCCGTTTGAGGCCCAATCCTTCCAGCCAACAGACTTCCGTTTTTCCATCGGCATTCCCAAACGGAAGCGTGATTAGGAATTCTGGCGTTGCTTCATCCTCTCCAATGTTGCAGCAAAGATTTCATCCTGTTGATAGTTCTCTGGACTTGAGACCGATACCACCCTTGGATGCTGTGATTCCTCAAAGCCAGCCCCTTCTAGTTCCTGTTCCGCCATTACCGAGGAATGTGCAATCATTTAGGTGGGGTGGTGCTTCTAGCTCAACAAACAACCAATCTTCGAACCCGGTTATAAGTGCTGATAGGGATAATCTACCCCAGCAAGAGGAAGGAAGCTCAAGAAGTATGCCTAGAAACATTTTAGAATACCCAATGTTTGTGCCACCGGGATCCAATGTAAGGAATTTGGTTCGGAATTCAACAACTAGAGCCCCGAGTAGTGCTAATTTAAGTATTCCAGGAAATGTTTCTTCGTCGCGTACCGGGTCGCATTCGGCTGTCAATCCACCATCTGCCTCACCGTGGGTTTCTCGTCCTAATCCTCAGCACTATCCTCGCAGGTTATCTGAATATGTTCGCCGGTCCTTGTTTCCTCCTGGCTCTGAGGCTGCTGGAGGTCCAAGCAGTGGTTATTCTTCCCTGCGTGTTCCAGACTCAAGGGCACCACCCGGATCCCCTTCATGGTTGGAGAGGCAAGGTGATAATGAATATGCGATTCCGTATTCATTGCGATCTTTGGCCCTTGCTGGTGAAGGAAGTAGTAGACTTGTATCTGAGGTTTGTGATTTTCCCTCACTTCTCTTGCATTTCAATATTATATAATTTGTGTTAGGCATCTGGGTGATCCGCCTCTTTTTCTTTGAGAATTGAATGTTGGATCTAATAATGACTGTTTTAAGTGTGTTTGGATTAGCTTATTGTGGATTCAAAATAGCTTATAACCAAAGCTTCCTGAGACAACTGATGAAAAATAAGCGGCTCTTTTCTAGATAAAGTCGTTTACAAACATGTACTAAGTGAAAATTGATATAGTGATAGATTTTAAATTTTTTGCAATCAAACCAGGTATGATGACTGAGCAACAACCACACCAATATAGTGACTAAAGTATATCATATTTTCTTCTAGACTCTACTTTGTTAACTAGAACATATTATCACTAGTTATTACATTTGAAACTTGACCTCATCTTGCCTGTATTTTGCCTTAACAATACTCCAAGGCCTCGGCCTAAAATATTGTCAACAAAGTTGGAATCTATGTTCATAAGAAATAACAACTAGGGAATGAATTAAAGAAATTGTGAACCATTAACTCACTCAGCTCACACATTTGGCTCACATTGTGCGAGTTAAGGGTTCACGATTTCTTTAATTCATTCACTAGTTGTTGTTTCTTATGAACCTAGATTCCAAATGTGTCGACACTATTTTAGGTTGAGGCCTTGGACTTGGAGTTCAGTTAACGAAAAATCCAGATAACTAGTGATAATGTTTTCTTGTTAGCAAAATAAAGAGTCTAGAAGGAAATATGATATACTTTAGTCACTCTATTGGTGTGGTTGTTGCTCAATCATCACCTGGTTTGATTGCATTGCTTGAAGTTTCTACTTTGACAAAAAATTGAAGCTTTATTTAATAATTTAGTTTTAGTCACTATCTTCTTTCTACCTTCTGAAGAAAATTTCTGAGCTCTCTTCTTCTGTTTCACTATTGTTAAGTGCAGTATTTTATTTAATAATTGTTCCTTTAAAGCTGACATTCTTTTGTTGTCGTGCAGCTGCGAAATGTGTTGGGGCTCATGCGTCGGGGTGGGAGCCTGCGATTTGAGGTTAGTTTTTATCAAAATTAATGGTGTTTGTCGACAGTGAACTGATGTTGAGCAAAGCCTTCTTGGCATTTTTCTGTCATTTATTGTGACATGTGGCTCCAAAGTGATTCAATTTTGATTCAGCTACAACGTAAAAGATATGTTTTCTTGTTGAAGTGTTTAGTGAATGTTGAAGTGTTTAGTGAGTGTTGACAGGTCTTATGATTTTGGTTTATTTGTAACTCTGATAAGACTTGCACATTAGGTATTTTCCGGAAAGTATTTTCTGTTCACATCTGTTAAACATTAGGGACGGGGCAATAATAATATATCCTGTCTTGAAGATAAGAGCACATTGTGTGTTTGTTTAATGTGAAGCCCTAAATTGAAATGTTTAAATCAAGGAATATTGAAAATGGCTCCAATCAAAGTTTTGGCATCCCTTTGGTGCTTAGCAAATGGCCTGTTCAATGGTGTTCCTTTAGCTAGTAATACAGGACTTGGTTGTTTTTTGGTATCTTTGTGAGGATGTCTTATCTACCTTCTCTTATGAAATTTGTTTTTTTTAATAAATGAAGTATAGTTGTAAGTCATGGCCTACATATGGGTAATTTACCTAATGTTTTGACATGTAAATGATATTTTGGTACAAAACCAAAGTCCATGAGGTCTAGTTGAGAAATTTGGTGTCTTAAGTGTTGGTTTCGTGAGCACGGAGGGCCCAAAATAAATTTTATACTGTTTATGCGAGGAGAAGACCAGTAAAAGCCCTAATAAAAAGAGTAGATTAAATGGATGTCAGCTTAATAGGTAGAGGTTGATTGAGAACAAGGAAGACTATAGACCAAACCAATTCAAAAGAACTTAGATTTAGATGGCTTGTTCTAAAGACATGGTTAATGATAGAACACAATGGTGTCGTTTGAACATGAAGCTGACTCCACCTAGTAGGAAAAGGGCTTTGTTGTTGGTATTGTATGTATGTGATAGGACCCTCACTCATGGGTTATACATGTTTAAAAGAAAGAAGTATCAAAAGATTATTAGTGAGAAGCGAGGGAGGGAATGAGGGGTCCTAACTAATTGCTTTGGTTCAAGAGAGAGAGTAGAGGGAATAGAGAATCCTAGATTCTGAGGGATTCGGTTAGAGGGGTGGAGCACTATTTACTGGCTACTGGGTTGTAGGAGTGTAGGTAGTTAGGTAGTTAGGAAATTAGTGGCGTGAGCTCCTTGAATTGCTCAGTAGCATTTGAGTAATGCTTTGGAGACCTAACTCAGCAACCTACTTATCAACTAGGCATTTTTCCTTCATATTTTGTCCCTAAAAATGCTTAGTGTCATTTATAGAAGTGGGTAGGTTGATAAGTAGGTTAATGAATTAGGTCTCCCTAAGCATTTTTCGTAGCATCTTCATTTTCTTATGTTACTAGTCACTTGTAATATACAGACTGATCATTTGGTTCAGCTCTGTTCCATCAAAATACAAGGGTTCCTTGTTTCTTTTTTGCTGTTCTATCACCACCCTGTCGCCGAGTAAAATAACATAAAAATATATACGAACTGTTATCTGTTTGTTTATATCTCATTTAGGTTGTGTCCGAGCTATTGACTTGATACATTTATGCTAAGTTCATGCTGTAAGACTTGTGCCTTCATTTTCTTGTAGGATGTTATGATCCTCGACCAATCGGTGTTTTCTGGAATTGCTGATATGCATGACCGACACAGGGATATGCGACTTGATGTTGATAACATGTCCTACGAGGTAAAATCTTATTTCCTCTTCTTGATGTTGATAACATGTCTTACGAGGTAAAAACTTATTTCCTCTTCTGGATCCAATAATATGCTTATACTAATACATGTATGCTTCTTAGTGTGTTTGGTTTTTCATTTCAAGCCATCAGAATCGATTCTGGCATGCCAAAAGTGAGTATTTTTTACTTCTCCAACCAGCTAGAATCGATTTTGGCACCTCCCACACCAAGAATCCAAACAGTGTGTTTTGTCCCTTGCTTATATTTAAGTTGATATAGACGTGGTTTATGATGGGACACAATGGTGTCATTTGATGCATGTAGCCGACTCCACTTAGCGGGAAAAAGCTTGGCTGCTGCTGTTGTTACCACTGCTTATATTTTTAAGCTGATGTTTCATTTTAAGAGAGTTTCTCATCACTTGAACGTTAATGCTTTTGAATGTAACAGGAATTGTTGGCTCTGGAAGAGCGCATTGGAAATGTGAGTACCGGATTGAACGAGGAATCCATTTTGAAGCTCTTGAAACAGAAGAAGTATTCAGTTGAAACCGGATCCCAGGTTGAGGCTGAACCCTGCTGTGTTTGTCAGGTAAACTTTTGACATGTTAGGCCTTGTTTGGGAACAACTTGTGTCTAAGATATAACCTTTTCTTTAAAAAGCTGTCTTCGAAAACTTTCGATTATGAGAAATTCTTATGTGATCATGGAGTGTCATGCTAGATACGTTTCAGACCACACAATAAATGACATTTCAGCCTTTACCTCAGAAAGGCTTACCACTTAAAGTTGAAATGTCATTCATTACGTAGTCTGGAACATATCCAATACGGTGCTCCATAACCATAGAAGAATTTTTCTTCGATTATAAGCTGTTTTGAACCCAAAGTAAGCTTTGTCCGAACGCTCATGTATTCTCCAGCCATGCACATGTGGATCTTATCGCTTGAATTATATTTGTGCAGGAGGAGTACAACGATGGGGAGGATCTTGGGTCGCTGGATTGCGGGCATGACTTCCATACCGACTGCATTAAACAGTGGCTGATGCGCAAGAATCTGTGTCCTGTTTGTAAGACGACGGGCTTGGCGACATGAGACTTTGTCGCATGATTCTCGGGCAAGTCATTCTATCTTACTAGAAAGATGAAGACAAAAATTGGCACAATTAGGGGACAGGAAAATTCTGGTTAATTGAAAAGCTGGATTCTCTAGTTCTTTTTGATGCTAAGTGAACCCTTAGCCAAATTTCTTATTAGCATTTTTTTTTGGGTTATATTTATCTTTTAATCCCCAATGATCTCCCGGTTAAGGTGACACATGAGATGATTGGTGTGGATATGATGGATCATTTCTTTAAACTCTTAGTTGATGATAAAGTTTGTTTTTTACATTTATGGAAATTTTTTACATTGCTTATATTGTTCGGTATTTGATTTATTTTATGGTATGATTGATATATATAGGTTGAACTGTTAGGGGGAAAATAGCATAAGAAAATAGTTTAGGGTAAATTGCAGAGACCACATTTGAGGTTTGCTAAAATTGCACATCACCCTAGATTACGAAAAAATTGCACTTTTTCATTGTGATTGATCATCAATGATTTATTAGGTTTTTGTTTTTATTGTGTTTTGTTTTCAAAAGCTTGTGAAGGAAATTGTGAAAATAGTGAAAACAATAAAATATTGTTTCTTGTTTCAAGATTTTGTGACAGGAAAAAAATGAAAATGAAAAATTCAACAAATTATCAATGATTAGTTGTAATAAAAAAATTGGTGGAGTGTAATTTTAGCAAACTTCAAGGGTGGAGGGTGGTGTGGGTAATTTATTCAATAGTTTAATTGCATGAGAGAAATGGATGTAGTGGATTCAACTTGGATATTATTTACCATGACTCATAATCCTTAAATGTCCATTCCTCTGTCCATGTGTATGAGTAGCCCTCCCAGTAGAAAACATGGGAGTCGAAAGTGAAATTTTTTATCTGAGATAAAGTGTGATATTTTACCATTAATATCCTTATTACTTATATTATGTGTAAATCTTATATTCTTAATTAATGGTGAGAGATCACACTTGATCTTGTATGATGAGAATGTCACTCCTGAAAACATAATGGTAATTAGGGTTTAGTGCCTAACATAAGTTGACTACTTGCATGTTTGGTTTTTGCTTGTGAAGAACTTCAAACCCATGATTTTGGACAATGCACGAATGGTTCATTTGTCCCATCAGAAAAATTGTATCCAAACAAGCACTATGTTAGCAAGAGATGACTTTCTCGTATAAGATTTTTACGTTGTCATGTACATATTTTCACAGTTTCACTGTTAATCAAGAACGTGGGGCTAGGCAACGATGGTGATAATTTATGTATGGTTAGACTACGAAAATTTTTGTGTAAGAGGATTCAATGTTATGCAAAATGAATGTTTGGTAAAAAAGGTAAGCTGTTTCGGCTATGTTACATGTTGGGCTTCTGCATCTCATGTTAATTTTTAATTTTCAAATTGGTTAAATGCTAATTTAATTTTTTAAAGATGTTTCGATCAGCTAAGTGGTATAAAATGTCAACTTAGTCATTAAAAATGTTAATGTAGTGTTTGAAATTTCAAAACTTGTCCTTGTCAGCTCTTGCAATAATTTTAGAAATTAAATTGACACTTTATTTTTTTGTCAAAAATAGGGACTAAATTGAAACTTAACCCTTTTAAAATTGTTCCAAAATAGTAGGGTCAATTAGGTCCTTCAAGCCAATCTACCATTATGAAGTACATTTTCATTTTGGTATTTGCATTCTGACAAAGATTCATATTATTGATATTTTGCAGTTTTATGTTGTGTTATATATATATATATATATATATATATATATATATATATATATATATGATAGATAGATAGATAAAACCTTTTTGGTCGGTACTTGTGAAATGTTTAATTTGATCCTCTATTTTTTAAAAACGAGTAGTGTTGTGCACTAAAATTGGTGTAGACACTAATACCTCATTCCTCAAATGAGCTAATTTAAAAATTGTTATCAAATTAAACCATTTTTTCTATAAAGGGAATCGATTTAAATCAACTCTTGCTTTATTTTTATTTTTATTTTTTTAAGCAGGATTCGATTCAAATCGACTTTTGTAATAATTTTTTTTAAATAAGAGTCGATTTGAATCGACTCCTAAAGAAGTCTGTTTGAATCGACTCCTTTGGGAGAAAAATCTAAAAAATGTTTTTCTCATTGTGTACCAAGTTTTAGGAGAAAAGTAAGATTTCATTGTATGATATATGTTTATGGCTGTTTATGGATGACTTGTTAATTGTTACATCGCTTTTTGTTTAGTTGTTGTTACTAACTTTATTCTTTAGGAGGAAAGTAAGGTTTCGTTGAATGATATGCGTGTTTACGGCTTGTTCATGGATGTGCTTTGTTATTACTTGTTATGTCGCTTTTTGTTTAGTTGTTGTTACAAATTTTATTCTTTATTCATACCTAAACAAATTAGTCATAAAGAAATAGCAAATTCAACGAAATGAAACACATAATAAAGTAACATACATAAGTTAAGTTACATACATAAAGTTACACAAATAATTACATAAAGTTACATACAATATATATATAACCAAAATAACTCAACTATCTATCAGGGGCATCATGGTGTCGACTTCTTGGGGCATGATATTTTCTGCCTGTGTGGCATGTCAGAGTGCGCCTTGGACGACTCAAGTGGCGTGAATACTGTCGTTGAGCTCCCCTCAAACCTCATCTTCACCTCGTGATCCCAGTGGAGATGGTGGATAAGATGTTGTCTACTCCAAGGCGCCAAGAAGATCCCGCCCCATAGCAATCGTGTTGAGGGGGGAACGTTGGGCATAACACTAACACCTGATTTGGGGGACGATAACAGTAAGAATCGTCAAAGCTGCTCAACATCCACGTCGGTCCCCAAGAACCTGTCCTCCCACTATGGTGCAGCTGGCGTGTGTAGCTGAGGTCGATAAACATTGCCATCGCCCATTGGAGTCTGCTGCTTGGGCAATAAAACTCTGCCTAAAGATAGTCTAGTGTCAACCTGACCCAAAGCATAGAGAGTCGACACAACGACAAATCCGATATATGACTCCTGGTGCTGCCAAAACCCCACCGACGCCTCCCTTCCTGAATAGTGATTGCTAGAAGTATATGGCTGCTACTGGGGGGCTCAAGCTCATCATCCATTGGAATATCAAAGTCCTTGATATCAAAGTCATCGGGGTCTTTGTACTACCGTTGGGATACACATGTCCCTCCACTCCTCTTAATGGTAGTGTATGTCAGTCAAGAGTAGGAGTCGGAACTGCAATTAGAGGTGGCGCTGGGGGAGCCTTGTCAGGAACATCTACTAGAAACTCCCTCTACGTTGGCTTAATATCCACCGCAACAAACTATAGAAACCTCTGTGACGATGCACCATACCATATAAAGTATTGGAGGGAGGGAATGGAGTCTGCAATATGACACTACCCTATCTGCGCGTGTATCCCAATCCTCGTGCCATCTGACATGAAATACATGTCAGTCGGTCCCCTCAGCCCCCTTTAGCATCCTTCGAGTGCAAGTGATTTATGTTGACGACATTCGGAGTTTCCACTGGGCACCACCGAACTGTCGGACCACACGGTTCACATGGTGTCCCTTAACGATGGCGAAGCAGATAAGGGTGGTATTTGATGCCCGTATCGCTTGCTTGTCGTATACCCACTTAGGCATCACCGTATTCACGAAGTCCTCGTTATATGACGTCTAAATAAACTGCAAAATTAAAATAAAACATATTTTAGTCTCAACCATAAAACGAACGTATTATAAATGAATTGATAATTAGAAACATAGAAAGGTAATTTGTTTGGCTTACCCCGTATACGCGAAGCTGGTCAAGCTGTCCATGATAAGTAACTAGTCGATCCTTTCTTATTAGCTTAGTGGTTATCATAACATGACACCACTTGCACAACAAAAATATAATTTCGTGTTAGGAAATAATAATTACATTAATATTCATCAGCTAAAAGAATAAACTAAAACATTTATTGTGTGTATTTTGCGGCCAACGAGAATGTAGTAAGTCCATTGGGACGGGTTAGCTGGGGCATTCTCATCCATGCCCAACAGATAAGCAACACATCACAACCTCCAAACTCAATCATTGTGGATTTGGTAGCGCGACACAACTCCCGATATAGAGTTGCTAGGACTGTTGATGTAACACCCCTGCTAGCAGCTTACGCTATAGTCGTAAACAAGGCTCACAGGGTTGCTAACTGCTTTAGTTGGGATATTTCTAGCCCCATGTTTTTCTTTGAAAATATTTTCTTACTGGAAATATGGACCGATCTAAAACTTTTTCCTTTCTTTATTAAAACATAAAATATGAGCCATGCGTATTTGAGAAGGCATACATATACATGCAAGGGATAGAGTCTATAAGACTTAGACGTTTAATAGCATAACAGATAAGTAGTCACATCAAGCTCACAGAAGACATAATATAATTTCATTCATACAGGTCCAGAAAACAGTTGTACCTATGTTTATACTTATATATTACAATTACTGCATTTAAAAACTAATGGCATAACAAATCCATTTAGCTAATACAAAATACAAAGTGCATAATTCCGGTACATCATGATTGTTGTCTTTCTGCTTCGCTGGTGCACCTAGACGCCTAATCCCCTTCAATCTTCCCGTGATGCTTCTTCCTCTTCGTCTCGAGTTCGTGTGGCCAGCATACATCCCGTCATAGGGATAATTCTCCTCCTGGAAGTTCGGCAGACGCGAGGCCCTGATATACTAACAGGGGTCCCGCAGCGATTGGACGGTCAATGTTCCTCCATACCGGTGTGCCCTGGAGTACTTCTATCGTGGAGGGTGCATGGTAGAGCCATGAGTCGGGAAAAAGGATAGGTGCCAAGGATAGAGCACTACGGTTGTTAGTGGTTACGAACGAAACAGTTATCATGACGCTTCTGGTATCAAGGTCAGTCCATGTGATCGTCGTAGGATCCATGTCCTGCTGCTTCCCAGTGTACTCGTCATGCCTCCCTTGAATCATAAATGAGTGGGGTATGAGAACGTTGCGTCCTCAGTGGGAATCCTAGGCCATAACTATCCATTTTCGACTAAATTATGATACAGGCCGCTTAGGAGGTCTCTAAGTGTCATACATAATAAATTCCCTACTTATTTTATTTTTCTCTAATCCTCAGCAGGTTTATCTACTTTACTAGGTGACTGGGGAGTTCTAATCTTTATCTTATGTATAGTCGCACTTTCTAAACCAAATTCTCGCATACTTCTACATGTAGGGAAATAATACCCTTCTTGCAAATCTCATCTCATACAAAAAGGTAATCATACCTTTCCTGCAGACTTCCAACCATGCAGGAAAGTAGCTATGTCTAAGTCATGCCTTCCTTGTAGACCTCAAACCATGCAAGAGAGTAGCCAGGCCTTTCCTGCAGACCTCATACCATATAGGAAAGTTGCCATATCTAAATCATGCCTTCCTTGCAGACCTCAAACCATGCTAGAAAGTAACCAGGCCTTCCCTGCAGCCCTCAAACCATGCAAAAAGGTAGACATACCTTCCCTGCAGATCTCAAACCATGCAGGAAAGGTAGCCCTGAAGGGGGATTTCCCTATTAATATAACTATGTTCATGTCTTCAAGGCACATCGGGCCCACTGTGGCCAGAACCTTCTTAAGATCTTACATTCTTTCCTAAGGTTCATTTATGATCTTTACATAATTATGTGATTAACTTCTAGTAGTCTAAGATTGTTCTAAAGCCCTAATGACAAAAATACCCTCATGATGCCTAATAACATAAATTTAGTACATAATACACATTCATTTACATCATCATACATAAATTAAAGTGAGATAGTGATTGTCAGGATATTCGTACACTCTTTTTCTTTAGAATTTTGGTTATCAAAAACCTGGAGGGTCCAAGACCTTACCTTAAGGTTTTTGATAGCTCTAACCTCATTTTTCACACCCATAAACTCATATTTCAAGCCTAAGGTTTCAAAATTACAGTTTTACCCTTTTTACCCAAGACGTCATGTTTACCCGAAAACCCCAATTTTTTTTCGGAATTTTAGTTATCAAAAACGCGAAGGGCTCAAGACGTCACCCCAAGGTTTTTGATAGATCTAAACTTATTTTTCATGAAAATTAACCCAGATTTTCAGTCCTAATACCCAAAATGACAGTTTTGCCCTTATTTGTACAAAACGCCGTTTTTACCCATTTTGTTCGAGAAATTTGTCGGGGGCTCCAAATATCATAAAACTTAACACCCCGACTAGATTTTTCATGTAGCACCCGAAAATGATGTTGGTTTTTCATGATAAAAATCTCAGCCCATATTTTTCACTCAAACTCATTCTTTTCATATCTCAAAACCTAAGCATACTAAAATTTTGACAAATCACAGGTAATTACCAACAATTTTCCAGACAATAACAACATCATAGACAACATATACCTAGCAATATTCATACATAAATATGCATAGACCACATCAAGAGTGGTCACCAAGAGTTGCCCACATCATACATACACATAGCACATACATACTATATTTTCTACATACAACATATAACACACATAGATCACCAAGGTGGTGATTAAGCCAAGTTTACCCACTTTCCAAGAGAGTTGGTGTTGGTGAGAAGAGCTTGAGGTGGAGTTCCAAATAGGCCTTGAGATTCCAAGCTTGTTGTCACCTTCCTTCAAGATGGAACTTGAGAATGGAGACTAGTGGTTGTTTGGTTCTTGTGAGGGGGATGAGGTGAGTTTTTCTTGGCCACTAATGGAAGAAAATAAAGAGATAAAGATGGTGGTGTGTTGGCCTTGGGTGGTTTCGATTCTCTCTTGGTGAAGAAGGAAACAAGGATGAAAAATGGAGAAGTGAATGGAAGCACAATGGCTATGGCTCTTAGTCTTGGAAATGAGCAAAGAGAGGAAACAAATTGAAGAAAAAGATGGAAGAAGATGGGCTACTGATTTGCTACGGGTGTGTGTGTGTGATTTTAACAAATGAATGAAATAAATAAAAGAAAAGGAGAATAGTGTAATAGTGTTGCATAGTAGAAAGTATGGGTTAAGGTATGGTGTGTGTAAGGAAGGTAAGGTGAGTGTAAGAGAGTTGGTGAGGGGCAGTCGTGTGGTGAGCTGATTTTTGCTCCAAAAATTGTTACGTGTTTGATCGTGTTTGGTCGTTAACTATCCGTGTACGTGTATGACCACGTATGCAGAAATTTAATGGATATTGTAAAAATTATCTAAACATAAAAATACATTGTACAAATACTTAAAATGAGGAATTTAAATTAATCTAAGGTACTCGTAATTTTTCTTTCGTAAAAGTGTATTTTATGGGTACATTCAATACGTAATTAAATTTCGGTGACGCCAAAAATCAATCCGGATCTCGTGAAATTCCACGAGAAAAGATCGCAAAACCATGATTTAATTTTTCAGTCTAAATAAATGGCTCGTATATTTATTTGTTACGCGAAATTCCCTTTAAGGAAAAAGGCGGGATGTTACAGTTGACCCCAACTGTATTGTGAAGTTCAACAAATCTAACAAACATTCAGGTTCAATAACAACATTTGTCTATTTATTTAACTAACACAATACTAACATTCACAAATCTAACGATTTATCAAGTTCAAGTTCAACAAATCTAGTTACCATTGATGTTCAATAACAACATTTTATCAATCTAACAAACAATTTATATATTTATATATTTATCTATAAATCTACGCTACCCGTTTTGACCTACACTAACCTAATCTTTGCCAACAACACTAGCATAAATAAAAACACAAAAACATTGTGGTAAAGATATCTACGTACCTAAAAGTTCACTCGAGGTTAGATGTAGTCGACCTCGTTCAGACGCAAAAAATTTGCATCTCAAATTGCTCTACGAACCAAAATATAACCGCACAAGATTTTTAGAGAGAGATAGAGTTAGAATTGTGAAGGAGTCGATTTAAGGTTTATGGTTTAGGGTTTAAGTAAACTGACTCCTTTATATAGAACTCTCAAAGGAGTCGATTCAAAAATACTCCTTTAAGAGTTGATTCCGTCAATTTGAATCAACTCCTATTTAATTTTTTGTAAAATTTTTTATTACAAAAGTTGATTTGAATCAACTCCTATTTAAAGAAAAAGTAAAATGAAAATCGATTTGAATTGACTCACTTTATAAGAAAAATGGGTTATTTTGGGAACAACTTTCAAATTAGTTCACTTGAATAATAGGATAATTTTGTTACTTTATTTTGGAAAATATTCTCATTTTTCTCCTTAAAATGAGCCAATTTAATATATATATATATATATATTTTAAATTTAACCGCACAGTTTAAAAATATGGGTAATTTCATTTTTGGGCCTGTCTAATGGCCCAAGTTGGATCTCTTTGGGATGGATTTGTTAGGGGTTGCCCGTAACATAACCTAAGACCAAAACAGCCAAACCCAAAATTCTACCTAGTTTGACTTAAAGAAAAAGTGAATAACCGAAAAAGGAAAAAGGAGGAAAAAGATTGGGCGTTTTCAATTTTCAATCAATGGGGTGAAGAGAAGAGAACACGCTACCAAAAAGTATGCCTCGGGAATTGCACATTTTGGCTCTCTTACAATAAATTTGGTTCTCGCTGCTCTGTCTTTGGTTGGAGATAAGACGGTGAAGATTACTATGTGACGTATTTGACTTTTTGCTTTTTTTGTATTTTCCCCCCATTTCCATTTTCCATCGAGTTTCATTCCTTTCATAATTGTTTTCTTTATTTTATTTACTTTTTTATTTTTTATTTATTTTATATATGAGATTAATTTTTATGTACAGGCAATGTTGGCAATATTTTCTACTGCTGCACCGAAATAGCACCCCAAGGTATGAGTTAGTGGAGATTAGACTTCGATTTACGAAGCTTGTCTTCGAGACCGCGACTCTCGATTTACTTACAGAGAATCTAATATCTAAGTTAATTAAGATGGTTGACACTTTTTTTTTTAGTTAAAGGGATAATGTCATACTTTGACAAAGTGACAAATGAGTGTTTATAAGGTCTCAAGTTAAGTTATATATTAGAATTTTAGGTTCTGACCTTCTAGAAGTCGTGTGACTAGTTCTTTTGGCTGTGCGAGCCTCCCTTATTCACAAGTTGGGTCGCGCTATGTGGCTAAGCTTTTTCGACCGTGAAAGTAGTGCATTGTTGACCCAGGTTAGTATTAGTCAACAATAACTGTTATTCAATCCTATCTTGTCACATAAATAAAAGAAATTAAAAAAAACGTAAAAGTGATTAAATTTTATATTACACTACTTTAAAAACCTACCATATAATATAATTGAGGTCTATAAAAATTAATCTTATTATACATAACTTCGAACTAACTTACAGGTTTAAACTTTGAATTGAGAACCTCCTGGTCAAATTAATTAGACAACGAATAAATTTTAACATGGCAAGGGAAAAAAAAGATGAAGAAAAGAACAAATTAATGTTATTAGAAAAATAAGGGATTTTTAATTGTATCTGACAAATGCAGTAAGTAATGTATACTTTTCTAGAAGAAAATATCAGACTACCAATAATTTTTTTTCAAAATAAATTAGCATTTATACATACGCGTATATTTTTAATTTTTATAACTACTCACAATCATTGAGACCTATCTTCTGATTGGCATACGGATAAATTTTCATAATTTTTTATGTTTTGTTGTGTACTACCAAACGAATAATGCGAATTTGACATGATTATAGTAAAAGAGATGAAAAATAGAAAAGACAAAAAAGAAAAACAGAGAAATTACAGAAGAGATAAGGAGTGATTGAGACTCTGAACGGGTATGTTAAGATCATAAAGACATTAATATTTTAGTTAACTTGCAAAACATCTACTTAGTAGGGTGTACATTGGTGGGGTTGAACCCAACTTAAACTCGATTGTTTGATTGGCCTATTTTTTTTTCAAAAGGTTTAATCTTGTTTAATAAAAATTTGCCAAATGATCAAATCAAATGGGTTGATCTAACTTTAAGACAATTTTAAAAGCTTATACATTATATATAATGAAATCATAAATTTTTTTAATAAAAAAATAAAATTAAATAATGTTTTATAATCCATATTTTAAAATAATTCATATTAATATAAAAATAGCATTATAATATATATATATATATATATATAATCTTATAGTATAAATATATTATTTTTAAAAAAAGATAACTTTTAGATAATTATATTACTTTAAGTTGGGTTAAGTCAACTTGAAGCATGGTCTAAACCCCATCCAAAAAATACATTAATCAAATTTCATAACTCAAATTTAGTTAAAGAAACTTTGTGTGCTAGGTCAGGCTAGTCAAAATCATGAACGTTCTTGTAACTTAATCTTGCAGTAATATTTCTATTGATTTATCATATTTGTATACAAAGTTTAATGAAATTCTATACAAAGTTGGCAGAGCAGTGAGCTTAAAATTAAAACTATAATAATAACTCAGATTTATAACCTTAAGTAATGTTACAATTATATTTTGGTCACCACCAAAAAAAAAAAGGTTATCAAAGTTTAAGTTTACAAACCAAAATGACTTTCCCATTAAAATTTCAAAGGCGAAAGCGAACTTAAACTCTTAAAAGCAAGTGATGATTTATTAACATGCAAAACAAAACCAAGAGTAGTTAAGGTGGGGAGAGTAATCAAAGTTTAACAACAGTAAACCACCTAAAAAACACTTTAACTAAAACCAAATTTTAAAACCTTAATCCCGCTTCAAAATAAAAGCAAAAAACCCTCTCTTCTCTCTCTCTCTCTCTCTCTCATACGCTATATTTTCCTATTCCTAACTTCCTGCTGAGCTTAGCATATATCACAACATTCTCCTCTCTCTCTCTCTCTCTCTCTCTCATACACACACACTTTCTCTCTCTTAACATTTTTTTTTTTTGATCTTCCATTTTTCATTGATGGGTGGTACCACTAGTGGTGGTGGTGGTGGTGGTTTCATTCAAGGAGGAGCACCACCATGTTCTTCTTCTTCATCAGTGAGAGGCTTCCTTCCTCCATGTGATTCAGAAACAGAGTTCTCTGCCTTGTTCAACCAGCTCCTCTCTTCTCCATCCCCTGTGGACCCCACCAACCATTCCTGGTCCGGTTACCCACCGAACCGGATCCCTCCTCTTCCTCATCCTTCTTCCTCTTCTTCCTCCACTTTCCATTTCTCTGATGATGACCCCTTTCATCATCATCATCATCATCATCATCATCATGATGCAGAAGATGAAGATGCATACGCCCCTCTCCTTCCTCACTCTCATGCCAACAACACCACCACTTGTCCCATTGAGGTATTTTACTCCATTTTTTTTTTCTTTTTTGTTAATGTGCAACACTTTGCTTACATATTCATACATAAAGTTTCCAACTTTTGACATCAAAATTGAAACTTGGAAAAAGGGTATCATTGAAATTTTTTGCAGGGACACAGAATTGGGGCGGGTACAAACAAGGATTTTCTCTGTTTCTGTCCTAGCTTGTTATGTCTTTGACACCAAATGCAGTTTTACATTCATAAATCTACAACCTTTCAAATTTTTTACATCAAAATTAAAACTTGGTAAAGGGTATCATTGAAATTTTTGCCTTGAGAGACATAATTGAGTTTGGAGGGACAAAAATTTACTCTATCTCTATTTCCATGTTTGTGTCCCCTACTACCTGACACAGCCTTTGTATCATTGAATTTTTCTATTACTATTACATAAGAGAGCATGTTTGGATTAGATTTGATTTAGGGGAAAACATAAGTTTTTCCTTTTTTTATTCCTCCTAAAAACGTGTCTCATAAAATTTATTATTATTATTATAAGGTGTCTTAAACGTAAAATAAGCTAATTACACACATACTTGTTATGAAATTAAAAATTGAATTATTATTTTTTTTTGTTTTGAAAATTTAGTATGCTTGTGGGGTGCAATTGTGCAAAGCTTAGGAAAACTTAAAACATGAAGTTTGGTAGATCTTACAGTATTTTATTTATTTATTCATTTTTTAAATTTAAAAATTGCAATTTTTTTTTTGGAGGAAATTTTCTGTTGTCTCTCTAGTGGTCAAAGAAATTAAGTACAAATTCAATTTTCGTTTATGAATGGATTTTTTTCTTTTGTTTTTTTTCAATGCAGAAGAATGGTGAGGCTTCAGAGTTGCCATCAAAGGCTGCCCCACCAGCACGTACTTCTTCAAAGAGGAGCAGAGCTGCAGAGTTTCATAATTTGTCTGAAAAGGTTTGGTTTTTTTAACTATCCTTCAATTTTATTTCATTTTTTCTTTTTTGAGAAAATTGGTTTTGATTTTGGAAGTTTTTCATTGATGGTTTATGTTTTGATTGCCAGAGAAGGAGGAGTAGGATCAATGAGAAGATGAAAGCCCTGCAGAATTTAATTCCAAATTCTAACAAGGTGTTTATTATATATACTCCTATATCCATTATCCTTTTACCCTTAATTTGTTTCTGACAAATGAGTTCTGTTTTTTTTTCTTCAATTTTTCCTTGTGGATGAGTATGTTTTCTTTGTTTTCAATAGACAGATAAAGCTTCAATGCTAGATGAGGCCATAGAATATTTGAAGCAACTTCAGCTTCAAGTGCAGGTAATTTCTCTTTCAGATTCTGATACAAAAAATTAACCCTTTTTTTTCCCCTAAAAATTCAATTGAAAAACTTTGGCTTAACTATGACGAAGTTCTGTTGATTAATTTGAAACCAAAGGCTATATATATGTCTAAAGGCTTCTTTGAAATCTGTTTCAACCCCACCTAGTTGTCTCAATTCCTTTTGGTACATTGTGTGAGTCACTAGCGCTTGTGTTTGATTTTGCAGATGTTGATGATGAGAAATGGCTTGAGCTTGCATCCGATGTCCTTACCGGGAGGATTGAGACCTATGATACTGCCTCAGGCCGGTTTGAGTTCCAACGAGGGCAACGGATTTCAGAACTCTATCGCCGGAGTTGCCTCGCCTGCAAACGACGAGTGCTTGGCACGGCCTTCGTTTAGTCTTCCGAAACAATGCAGCATCTCAAATCAATCTGTTGCCATACCCTCGGTGACAAATGGAGCTGCTTCAGATAACTCATCAAGATTTCAGCCCTCTATTAAGGTTCATGTTGGATACTTTAACCCTTCTCTATGATCCACAAATTATTGTCTTGACTACTGTTACCTCCGGTTTCAAATACCTGTTCAGTTTTAAACGCGCACATAGTTTTAAGGAAATGATTAGATAAGTCTTGATGTTAGAAAAATTTAGTTGTATTTTTACTAAATTATCGTCACACTCATTCTCTCTCTTACTTAATACTGTTTCCACTTATTCATCAAATAAGGGGAGAAAACCCCAATACCATCTTTGTATATTCTCATTTCGGTCAACTTCATCCCTAACAAAAATTGTCGGCCAAAATTGCCTCTGTGAAATATAAAAGGCAGTCAAGTTAGTCCTTCCATCAATTTCCTAATGGTAACTGTTGAAGTGACATATAGTTATGTAAATTTTTTTTTTCCAAAATTGTCTCAATAAAATACAAAAATCAGCCTCTTTAGCCCCTTTGTCATTTGCTACGTCAACATATATATTCAACAATAGTTGGCCGAAATGAGAATTTCTAGGGATGAAATTGAGGTTCTTTATTCCTTAATTATGGATAGGAAGGGAAAACAATTGTTAATGCTCTCTAGATTTCCTAAATGGACAGTTATTTGTGGAAAAATAAAATTTCTAAAATAGACAGTTATTTGAAACCGGAGGTAGTGTACCTCATTTTCTTAATCTTTTGAACTTAAACAAACTCTTGTTGGTGCAATGTGAAAGGATGCACACTGCAGCAGCATGCCACAACTGCTTTTGGACACAAGCAGGATTGGAAAATCCCCTTCTCCAGATGTGTCTTGAAACAGCTTGAGTTCATCAAAAGAGGAAGGATTCTTGAGATTGCAATATATATATATATAAAATCTACACTTGGACTCAAATTTGCTAACTACATGGCACTTGATACTATTGGTAACAATTTGACAACAATCTTTTGTGCCATTGGCACTTGCATTAAAATGTACAATTACAAGCATTTTATGTGTGATATAACTTAATTGCAAAATGAAGCTCAATGTAACAACATTTCTGCAGCATATAACTACTTTCTTTTGATATCTTTGAATCTTTTGCTTTATATATTTGTTTATTTTCGTAATTGTCTAGATACATAGAATAGGCTACATATCTACACCAACAATATGCTAAGAACAGACAAAACATATTGTGACATTATATATCTGCTGGTACTTTTATGTACAAAGAATGACCCTACCTTAAAAAATGTCACTTGTGCGTTGCGAAGTGGCTAATTCCTTTCCATTTTGAAAGTGGACACAAATTCACAAGGCCTCCATAATCCAATCCAAAAACAATGCCAAATGTAGACAGTTCAATTCATGTCCCAAGCTTGAGCTTTGTTGAAATTCTGGTTGGATTCTCTTCAAGTAGTAAAATAGTTTGTCATATTTTTTATACGTGGATTGTGGAGGATTGATAAAGAGAATATATCATTACCCTTTAGAAATTGTAAAACCTCAATTAATCTGGTTCATGCCAATTTAGTCCAGTATTAAAAGTTGTCATACTATATAGCAATACGCTTCTTTAACATTAAAATTATGAGGTGCGTGCTATGCTCCCTTGAATTTGTAGGGAAGATTTTTACTATTTGCTTGACCTATATTTGTTGAGGTAATTTATAGATTCTAAACGGTAACCATATATCATTCCAAAAATTCTTCTACAAATCTTGAATTTTTAAATAGAACTTGATGCTTATTTCATTAAGGGTGTGTTTGCTAATTTTGTTTTTGAGGGGAAGGAAAGAAAATGAAAAATTTTAGAAGCTTAATTATGATTTTTACATGTTTAAATCACAACTAAACTCCTCAAAAACATTTCATTTCACTTCCTTTTCCTTTAAAACAAAATTCACAAACACAACAACCTAAATGTAAATGAAATTTTTAAAAAGAGTTAGCAGAAGAATATATTATTTTTATCCTAAATACTAGTAATTTGGAGAAAAAAAAATGTTCACTTACATGGAAAGCAAGAAAACTGTTAGCACTGCACAATAAAAAAGAAAATCTTATTTATACTAATTTAAACGCAAAACATCCACTAATAAATGAAATCTCTTTGAAATATGAATTTTATTAAAATTTCATCTAATAATAAATATTCATGTGTGTTTCATACCTAAATCAATGCAAAGAGAAATTTAATCAAAATTATGGAAGATGAGCGATAAGGTGGAGTTTGTGGAGTTGTCAGAAATGTTAAGAGGAATAAAGGAAAGGGCAGTGATGGGAATGAATTGGAGGATGACATGAGGTGACACAGACAAAGAAGGAAGAGGACTTCATGCTATCTTTTCTCCCTTGAATTTTTGTGCTAATTTAGACAGATGTATTTATACAACAGAGAAGTAATATAGTCGTGAACGTCTTAACAAACAAATGAGCTAGGTCTAGGACAGAAATAAGAACAAAATTCATTTATTTATTTCTTAATATTCATAACCATTTCGCATTCTACAAATAATGCATATCACTAATTTAATCACTAGTTACCAATGATCACTAGTCATATTCCATCATCACTACCTTTACCTTGCTTTCACAAATGTGGTCCTCACCAACATTAAGATGCCTGGTGAATTGGTGCTGGAGTTTGTTGATTTGTTCTTAACAATTTGAAAAAACATTTTTTTTTTTGTGTGTGAACTGAGGGTATTCATTGCTCTTTTTTTGCAGTAACTAAGTTGATACCAGGTGTAAACTTTTGATTACGAAATATTTTTTCATTTACATGGGTAAAGATCAAACCCCGCGCTAATTGATTAAAAGACAATCTGAATTATTATCATCATGCCACAAATTATGGTTTTTTAATTTAACATTTTGGTTATGTATTAGATATTTTTCTAAAAACATATTTTATTAAATTTCGATTGTAATTTTATTTTAAGTACATATACTAATGTTGTTTTCACTGTTATCTTAAAAAAAAAGGAACAAATTAAAAATAGATAACAAAAACCAATCATACCCTAATTTCCTTTTGGATCGAATGTTCAACCTTAGAAACTTCTTTTGGGCCTAATGGTTGCTAATCTTTTGGGCTAACCAAGATGAGAATTTTATTTTTTGACCAAAATTAAAAGATGACATTTTATTATATGCATAAATAAATTAAAAAAAAAAGTATAATCATCATGTATGACATCATGGTGTTCACCTTCTCTTAATAATTGATCTTCAATCCTGGAATGAAAAAACATTTAGTCAACCGTTTATCATTATATTTACTAACCGTGAATTCACCTAAAAAAGTAAATTTTATATATAATTTTATATATATATATACACACATATATATATATTGAGAAAAATAAATAAAAATGACCCAAAAAGTAAAATGAAGCAATGGAAGGAAAAGTGGAAATTACAAGAAACTTCCCTTGCATTGGACAACTCGCCATTCCCCCATTTCCTCTCTTCATTCGACAGAGAACTTCTTCTTCTTCTTCCCATGGCTTTCCCTCAACATCACGTCCAACACTACCAAACCCAGCAACCACAACCACAAACTAAACCTTTCAGGTAAAATTTATATATTTATTGAAATTTCCCCAAAAAAAGAAAATTCTCATTTTTATTTTCCCTTTCTCATTTTACCAAACTTTTTATTCTCTTTAATTATTAATACTGTTTTTCTTTGTAATTTAATCTTCTCATTCAACCTTTGCTTCTTTATCTTCCTTCTTTCTTTTTTTTTTTTTTTTCAATCTCCTTTCAGAAATTTGCAAACAATGGATGGTCAGATATCACAACAGGTTCCCTTCTACAACCCCACAGATTTGCAAGATCAGTCTCAGCATCCACCTTACATTCCTCCATGTATGTAAAATTCTTCACCTTTAGCCACCCCTTTTGTTGAATTTGCTTGTTTTTTATGTTCTATTTAGCTACATATGTTTGATGATAGTTAAATCTGAACTCTGAAGATAAAATGGCTCTAGCTAGGTTTTCTTGGTAGCACCCCTTTTGGTCATTTTGAGTTAAAGTTGTTTCCTTTCGTTGAATTTGTTAGTTTTTCATGTGATTTTGATATGATCATTCCTAGGAAAATCTGAACTCTGAGGAGAAATTACCGAAGCTAGGTTTTCTTGGTGGAAACCCCTTTGGTCATTTTGAGTTAAAGTTGTTTCCTTTTGTTGAATTTGTTTGTTTTTTACTGTGTTTTTTTGCTTTCTAATTAGCTGCATATGTTTGATATTATCTCGAAAAATCTGAACTCCGAAGAGAAATGAACTCCAGTTAGGTTTTTGGCGGCACCCCTTTTGTTCATTTTGAGTTAAAGTCGCCCCCTTTGGTTAAATTTGTTTGTTTTTCTGTGCTTTTCTGTTTCCCCGATTTAGCTACATGCGTTTGGCAATACCTTAGAAAGTATGAACTCTGAAGAGAAATGGCTCTAGCTAGGTTTTCTTGGTGGCACCCCTTTTTGAAGTATTTTTTGTGTTTCCTGACAAAATTTGTTGGGTCCCTTTTTAGTTTTAACTCTAGTTGTGGGGTTGACATAGTAAATTATGCTCTCGAATTGATGTGTTCATTATGATTTTATTTTGTATTTTGTTTCTAGTTCATGTTGTTGGGTTTGCTCCGGGTCCAGTCCTTCCTGCCGATGGTAGTGATGGCGGTGTTGATTTGCAATGGAATTATGGTTTGGAGCCTGAGAGGAAGAGACTAAAAGAACAGGATTTCCTGGAGAACAATTCTCAGATATCTTCTGTAGATTTCCTGCAGCCGCGTTCGGTGTCCACTGGATTGGGCTTGTCGCTTGACAACAATCGCATGGCTTCAACTGGAGACTCGGCTTTGTTGTCGCTCATTGGAGATGATATTGACCGCGAGTTACAGCAGCAGGATGTAGAGATAGATAGATTCCTCACATTGCAGGTTTGTGCAGGTTTTAATGTCTAGTTTGCCATTTTCTGTTAACTTTTTCATGGTAAAAATTTTCAGTAATTTGCCCCTTGTTGAAGATGAGAGTGGGAATGTTATTGACCCTTTTATTTGGTTTTTTTTTTTTTGGGTCCAGCTTCCAAGGTCTGTTATTGATATCTAAATGGTGAGGTGAAATACCTTTTAAAAGTGGGTTGTAAATTATTTAATGGAAATGGAAGCTTACGAAAAAACATTTTTCTTGATTCTCGTTCCATAGTGCTGAACTTCCATAAACCAAATAAAGGATTAAAAAGCCTGCATACTTTTGAGGCATTGCATCTTAAGTAAGATCTGTTCTGGTTGTTTTCTGTTTATGTATCTTCAATTTCCCCTTTCTTTTATTGTTGTTTGAACATCCAAATGCACCTAAACCAATAACCAATATTCTTGAATAATCCTTGAATGTTGTGCAACTTACAAATCATGCCATTGTAAATGTGATTTTGAATTAAGAGGATTTGTAGGTTGGTTGTTAGGAGAATATATCAACGCTCTAAATAAATATATGTATCACTGATTGAATCTTTAAATAAAGCTTAGCAAAGTTCACTGATTGTATATAGTAATATTATAAGCAAAATAGAAAAAATGTTGTGCAATAGGAAGATGAAATACTAATTAACCTTCTCCTTTATAATATAGGGTGAAAGATTGAGGCAAACAATTTTAGAGAAGGTTCAGGCATCACAGCTTCAGAGCGTTGCGATCATCGAAGACACAGTCCTTCAGAAACTCCGTGAGAAAGAAGCCGAGGTGGAGAGCATTAACAAGAGGAACATGGAGCTCGAGGATCGGATGGAGCAGCTGACCGCAGAAGCTAGCGCGTGGTGGCAACGAGCCAGGTATGAGGAGAACATGATCGATGCGCTCAAGTTCAAACTCAAGCAAGCGCGGGTCCAGAGCCGGGACAGCAAGGAAGGGTGTGGTGACAGTGAGGTGGACGACACGGCTTCCTGCAGCAACGGCCGGGCCATTGATTTCCACCTGCTCTTGAAGGAGAGCAACGACACGAAGGAGATGATGACGTGTAAGGCTTGCAGGGTCAATGAAGTGTCCATGCTTTTGTTACCTTGTAAGCATCTTTGTCTTTGTAAAGAATGTGAAAGTAAGCTTAGTTTTTGTCCTTTGTGTCAATCCTCTAAATTTATTGGCATGGAAGTCTATATGTAACTGAATTAGATATTTTTACCTATTAACATTTGAGATCTCTAACTTTATATTAAAAGTTATGTGCATTTTCTTTTTGTTGTTGCTGCTGATCATCGTTTTCTTTATCCTTTTTAACGAATAAAACATTATTTTTGTCCAGGTTCATAGCTTTCATCAATTTTGTCATCAAGCTTTTAAAATCATCAAAATTGTCCATGAAGTTATCAAACGTCCATTAAGTTAGTCTCACATAGCCTTAACCTCAAGGATGAAATTGATAGATGTTTGGTAACTTATGAGATAATTTTGATGATTTTGAGAATTTTGGAACAAAATTGATGGAAATTGTCAATTTTAGGAATATAAATGATGTTTACTCTTTTCATCTTTTGTAACTGAGTTGTGTAATTTGAACTTGTGTACAAGATATTGTGCCAAATTATACTTCATCTATAATTTAATGAAATTTTGGCCGGACTCGTTTTATTATATTTCATTTAACCGTGGATGAGGGGTACGTTCAAACAATGTTTTACATAAAATAATTACACAACATTTCTCTAAGATTTTTATTTTTGAGGAGATAGGTAGTAGCATTTATACATGCATGGTCACATCATGTGATTGCTATAATTAAGAACATGCAAGGGATATCACTTGTCTACTGTCTTTGTCAAAAGGACCAAAGCTATCACGTGGGGATCACTGCCAATGTAATCCATTCTTGAAAAGGAGCAGAATGATATTTCATTTTCATTTCACTTATCAAGATGGCTAAATAGAAAAGGAAATAAAATAAGATAAAATACAAGCATTGAAATCTAGGTGATGCGCATCTAACTTTATGGAAGATTTTTAAGTGTGGTACTTTATTTAATTTATTTAATAAATATGAAGAGTATATTTAGATGAGTCATTAGATTTAGTTGAACATATTATGTAACAACATTTAGATTAAATATTAAGTGTTTGGATATTATTCTTAGAATATTTTAGTACTTCGAGTTTTCTCTGACATGGAATTTCTAGAGTTCAAGTAGATTTAATTTTAATTATTTTTCAGGATTAAAACATTTTCATGTTACTCACTAGAGGAACATAAAATTGATGTATAAACACAAAGTACATCACTGTTGATAGATTTTTTAAAATTAAATTTATTTCTTTTTTTTTTTACATAATTCTCTCATTTTGTCGTCTTCTTATTATTATAATAATTTTTGCAAAAAAAAAAAAAGAAGAAGAAAAAGCTGTAACATAATTCTCTTTTGTTTGGTGGACAAAGATTTTGTTTTTGTTGAAGGCATAATTCTCTACTTTACAAAGAGTGGCCCAAAATTGTAGCATAGAAGTCTTGGGCTAGTTAAAATGAAGCTCTGGAATGAATAAAAACAGAAAATGAAACACAAGGTTCTAAGGTATGAAGCCCATTGGCTTAGATGGGCTAAGGCTTCATATCATCTCATGCTACTTTTCGTTTAGTGCCCATCCCCTCAACACTTGGCTACACCGATAGACTGACCCGTCATTGCTGCCGGAAGTAGATACCATAAATTCGATAAGGAAAAAAAAAAACTCCTAAAACAAAATAAAATTTGTTGAATCAAGATTCATAAGATCATAAGGTGTACCACTTTTGTGATTTTTCAAATTTTCTTTTGCAATTGTGAAAACATAACTTTTCATTTAAATTTATTTATTTAATTTAAAATGAGAACTTTCAATAACCATTTCTCTTAAAAGCTTAAGTGAATGAGTAGAGGTAGTTAAATAATTTTATATCTAACAAGAATTGCGCACTTTTTACTCGTAACTAATACAAGATTATTGGCAACAAGAGATATACATGTAGAGAGGGAAATTTCAGTTAGAAAGGACGAAAGAATTAGGGAAAATAATCTTTTCTTTGAAGGTGGTGGAGAAAGATTGTTCAACCTTTTTTTTTTTCCCTTAATCATCCCTTAGGAAGTGATGACAAGTGAAAGTGGTATATACGCTTTGCTCATGGTTATAAACTATCTATCTCATTAATCAAAAAGAAAAACTATCTATCTTACAATCTATTATTGTTACTATAATTATTCCTCACACCATAACCGCAAAATCCACCGATCTGAGCCAAGTCATATACTCGTGCCACTTTGCCCTTTCCCTTTCTTTTATTCTCTCTCTTGCACTTGCATTTTTTTCCTTATCTCTCCTATAAGGACAATAATAAACCTCCATCTAAATCCTAATATGAAATTAAAAGAATTTAAGTATAGTGAGTTTAGCTTTTAAAAATGGAAAAAAAAAAATTAGTGAGGGTAAATACTCCCTGGGACACCGAAAAAATTTCCTAATTAAAAATGAACAAATATATATAGTGAGAAAAGAGAAAAAAAATTTTAACTCTTACTATTATTAATTATTTCAAAATCATATATTTAACTAAAATTTAGTTAGTTCTCTTGTTCTTCTTAGGTAATATCTTGAGTTCAACTATCTTATGAATAAAAACTAACAATAAAAAACTTTTCCCTATAATGAGTATCCTAACTCGAGCTATATTAGTTAAAACTTATTGGGTTTTAGATATAAATAGTTCAGATAAAATAAAATCATATTTATAATAACATATAATTATTAGATGATTAGTAAAATTATTTACACATGCCAAAAAAGAATGTGTGAATTTTAAATAGAGAAAAAGAGCATTTTACTTCAGTTCAATCATGCAACCTCACCTCATCCATGTTTCCCATAAAGTTGTTCAATCATATCATATATCAATTTTATTATTTCAACATATGAAAAAATGTCTACGCCTTATTACTCCTCTCACAATACATTATGGGATCCATTTTTTAAAGTACAACCTCCATGATATGTTTTGAGAGGAGTGAGAAAATGTAGACATATTTTCATATGTTGAATGGGCATTTTCCTATCACATATATGCCTAAGTGATGAATCATGAATTTAATTTGGGACCTCAATATATATCTCTGTTCCTTTGCAGTACTCAAAGTTATTCCTTCTTTAATCTGACCATTGTGGCTAGTTATGCCCACAACTTCTGCATTTGGTTGATATATTGCACTCTGATGCAAAGCTTGTTGTTAGAGTGCACGTTGCTTAAAGTTAGTCTTTGTAAATGCTGAGGAAACTCTCCCGTTGAATTAGCTTTTGATATTGAGTTAGACTGGTGAGTTCTTCAATACTTATTAGTCTTAAAAATGGATCATTTCAGTTGAATTTCTTGTCACGTGTTGTCAAGTGTAATCTCTCACTATTAATTGATGAGATAGACCTATACATAACATAAGCGCCACATAATTAGAGCACTTACCTTTGTTCTTTTGCCAAAAATTAATGTATAACTCAATATTTTAAGAGTTGAATTGATATGTACTCATAATGTAAAGTTTTAATATGTATGACTTTTTATATTATTAGCGCATAACAAATAAACTCATATTTTAAATTTTACGGCCTTAGAAAGGTGAGTAGATTTTTTTAAAAAAGAAATTATAAAAAGCTCACTAAATACATTTTCTATAGTTTTTTTTTGTTGTTGCAAATTTTCTATAGATGTTAATGTAACATGTTTTTTACACTAAGGATAAACAAAAATAATGGCTTTGGAAAAAAGAGGATAGGTCGAATCTATGAAATAATTAAGGCAAATGATTTTCCTATCACAACATAATAATTCAACACTATCGATTTGAGATTCAGAATTATTTGCTTCTTTACCGAAAATCTATAATAATAACATAATGAGCTCTGTTCATTCCATGCAGTCGTGTATAGATTATTGGCTGCAAGTATCAGAAAAAAAAGGCACTTTAATCATTCAAGAATGCTCTTCAAAGTTAGATATGGAAGTGAGAGAGGTGGGTCTCAATTTCAACTATATGCACGAAATGATGATGGATGGGACCATAACTAAAAGGAATTGGAACTTCATCATCTCACTGAATCCCTTGGATTGAGGAATAATAGCTTGCATCAAACTTCAAAGTGTTGAAATTGTGGATGTGAGATTAATGGATGAGAATACTCTCATGTTATATATTATATATAATATGAGATTACAATATTATTATTAGAAAGATAAGACACAATTTCCATTACAATGAAAAAATATTATTATTTGAATTTTTTTAATCGGTCAAAGAGAATCAAAGGATGATTTTTTTTTTAATTTTAAGTTTCTGTACAATATTCAATACATTAAAAACTTAAAATTTAGTGCTTATTTATTTATTTATTTTTATTTTAGGATTTTATAATTTTTTTATTATTATTTTTACTATTTCCTTCGTTAAATTTTAAAACATAAAACACAATAAATAAATAAAAAATCAAAGACATCCTTACTTTATCAACCAAACTTGTCATTTTCTTGAATTATTTACCAGTGGTGTCTTAATTAGAAAAAGTCTTATTATTTATATTGATTATTAAAAAAAAATCTTAATTTTTGTATTCTCTTCACACACACATATATATATATAAACATAACAATTTATGGACCGGAAATAAACATTTGCTTCCTTCATTCTTATAATTATTTTTTTTCCTTGTGGGATAGTATTCAACTTTTCCCCCTTTCAACATTCATCACCCCCACAATATAAAAAGAAGAGAAGTAGAAGGAGAAAGAGGAGAAAAAGATTGTGATATGCATGTGATCCAATAGACCTTATGTTCCCCATTATATGACCTCCTCCTATCTCTCTACATAGCTGCAAGTTAGCTATGTGTATAGATCTTCTTCCTTGAATGAACCACCAGCTATTGTTTCTCTCTATCTTTTTGGACATTAATTCGGTGACCCTATAATTCGGTGACCCTATCTATACTTTTTGCAAATCATGTTAAGGTCAAGCATAAACATTTTAAGACTTAATTAATTGTACTGAAAACATAATTCGGGTCCCACTTCTAGAAATGCGAGGTCGGCCATGCATGCATGCATACCAATTGCAATGCGCTTAATTGATCATCCATATTCAAATTAAAGCTAATTCTAAATAGTGGAGTTCTTAGGCCCAATACATATCACATAAAATTGACTACCTAATTTTTTCTTCTGATTTTTCACCACTTGCGATATATTAATTTTTGTTTTACTGATTAAATTTGACTCGAAGAATTAAATAATACTTACTTAAAAGAATAACTTTTCTCAACACAAATTATTTTATTTACAAGGCTCAAAATCAACTGATTAAGAGATTAGAATTCCTTATTACTCGATCCAACCAACAACCATGTGTTAATTAATTTACTACCTATTTATCTTTGATTTTCTTTCAATTAAGGTAGGGAAAAAGGTTAGATATGGTAGAATATATGAATGTACTACTCATTCTATTCTCATTCTTTGGTAAAGAGAAAGTATATCTTGAGGTAAGTTTGTTTTATTTTTTCAAGCTATTTTTTTTTAAAGATTTTGTGATTTATACTAGAATTTAGTGAGGTTCGAGATGACTAGGAATTCTTGTTAGTTCTGATTTTCCAATTGATCAATTCATGGAAACAACGATCTTGAAATTTATGATTATCACAGTGTATGTAAGATTAAGAACGAGATGCACATACTCGGATCCATGTCGTGATTGGATGGAATTTACAAATTCTTTTCTCCTCTCTTCCTTTGATCTTTTCAACTCCTTACAATTCTTACCTTGGGTTAAGCCTTAGAACTATCATTGACAATGATACGCCCCTTGTTCAATAGATTCCAACAGATCAGATTCTTAGTGAGCTTCACATTGTCGTAGAGTATTCTTCAGTTTATTTCAGTTATTAAGATAATTTATCTTTAAATAAAGGACTTTATTGTATTTATGATGTTTAATTTTATTTTAAAAGTTTTTCTTTTATTTATTTATAAAAACTGTGTGTTTTCATGATTAACACGTTAGGAGGCTTTCGTAAGAGAATTAATCCATTACGTGTCGGTAGCGATTTCTGAAGTCGTCATACTTTTTGCTTCAAATAACCTCCATTTATTTAAAATTCTAATTTAAAACATTGTGCCAACCGTTATTTTCTTTTATCGATCTACTTGTCGTCCTCATATCCACCTCTTTAGCCTTCTTTGTCTTGAAATCTTCCAAGTCTTAAAACAGCTCCCTTCTTTATAGGTCTTCATACAAAAAGAAATATTTTTAACAATTATTTTTCTTTTTTTATCTTGTGGCTGAATGAGATTGTCAATTACCCCATCTTTAATCACCCTTTTTCTCAACTGAACGTATCAAATCACAACAAACTCTCAAGGTCAACTGGCCTATTTTTTTTAGAGGGTCCCACATCTTATATTTAAGCCTTAAAAGCTTTTTGTTACGGGCTAAAAATCGGAGCCTAGAGCCCTAACCTTCTAAGAAGGAGAGGAGCTCACATTATCTAAAAGGCCTGAAGGGGCCAACCCACTAAGGAGTAGAAAAGGCTCTCTCCACCTGGTTAGATCGGCCTAAAGAGAGGGGGCCTCATGGCGCTTAGAGGAGGAGAAGTTCGTAAGCTCAAAGACTCTGAACCCGGTCCGGCCCAACAAGGCTAAGAGGAGGTAGCGGCAACCTCTCCTCCTCAGCCCGCAACCAACTCTTGGATAAGCGGAAAAAGATAATTCGGGGTGCAGATAGGCAAACTCCCCTCACTTTATCTCTATCTTTACACTCTAAGCTCACCTATAAAAGCACACGACCTTCTCCGGTTGTCAGGTATCACTCATTCCCTTCTCAGAGAATACTCCTAACCCTCGTGCTTACTTGAGCGTCGGAGTGCCTTTGCAGGTACATCCCACCGCCGCACTCTCTCCGAGAGGAACCCGCTTAGATCTTTCGTCCAAGCCTCCGAACCTTCTTGAAGCTTTTGCCCCAGCCTTTGAGGTTCCGTCAAGGCGCCTTCCTCACCCCTTCAGGTAACCTCGTGCCCTATACAAATTACTTGCGAACACTTTCATATTTGTTTTACACTCCTACCCTTGTAAAATGGGCTCTTGTACCTCTTCAGTTTTCTTATTTTATTTTTTATATAACAGGAGTCTATAGTTTATTTTCATGTTATGTTAAAGTGTTCCACGGTCACGCAGACAATACCGTATTCATGCAGCCCCTCGTGGGATTCATATTTCGTAGCCCCTCGTGACCCTCCAATTAAGCAAAGTTAATCTATGGAAACCGAACCTTTCAAAAGAAAACTTTGAATTCAACAAATGTTTGACCCAGAACTATATATAGGTCCAATAATAATCTCTCATCTAATAAGTGTATATATATTATCCTATAACCACAACAAATTAACTACTAGCAAAGGTTTTGGCCGTATCTCTTTGTCTTCAAATTCAAGAGATACTGCCATATGTATCTAAACACGCATATGCATCTATTTGCATATTGCATATATTTAAATTATCCAATTGATATAAAGGTAATGTTTGTTTATTAAGACAAGACATAAATATTGAGACATATGGATAAAAATTCTGTTTGTTTACTAGACACAAAAATTTGTGTTTTATGACAAAAAAAATTATATATTTTTTGTATCTCTGTTTTATTAGGACACGGGGACAGAACACGGGAACACAACCTTTTATATAAGTATAATGTGTTTTTTGTTTATTTTTTCTATTAAATTAATGCAACAACAGTATTTTGAGTCATTTAAAGTGTATTTTCTGTCTTGTCTTTATTGAACCAAATAAAATATAAATACAAATAATGGTGTCTTGTACATTGTAACTAAACAAAATACAAAACTGATTTGTCCTCTTATTTTTTATGCCTGGATCCCCCTATCTTTATATTTTTGTCTTATCTTAACAACCAAATACAACCAAAATGTTGTGATTTTTATAATGGAAAGCAAAGAGGGGTCTGTGTGAAATTAATAATTAGTCATCATTTTCCCATTTGTTTTGCTTTAACCCTCTATCTATTCCTTTCACCTCCACTTGTATTATCACAAAATGAGTACTTCTAATCTAGGATTTGGATCCTCGCCAGCCACTTATTATTATTGCTCTCGAATTATAATTAACACTAGGTGTACGCTGGTTTTGTTGTCACTATAAAGTCATCGTATGAGATATATGATATATACAACAATATCAAATGCATAAACGTTTGCACAAACATGTATAAACTTATTATACACACATGTACAAACATTTTTCACATACCAAATTAAATTAAATCAGATTTGCAGCACATTAAATAATAAAAATTAACTGTCGCACTCTCTCTCCTGTTCCTCACTCACACTCTAAATGCATAGACTCACTTACTACTATGCACAAACATTTTAAAGTAGATGCACAAACTTTTGAACTAACGTGCACAAATTTTTCAACAGTAAAAATAAATAATATGACGAAAATGAAACAAAAACATTGAATAATAAAATTTTGGTACTCATATGTACAAACTTTTTTAGACACATGCACAAACTTTTGAACAACCAAAAATAAAAAAATATGATAGAAACACAAACGAACACGAAGATGAAGAAAAAAAACTTTGGTGCTCATGTGTACAAACTTTTGAACAATAATGCACAAACTTTTTAATAATCAGAAACAAATATTACGATAGATACAAAAATGAAAATGACAATGAAAAGAAAATCTTGAGGCTCACATACACAAACTTTTAAATAACTATGCACAAACTTTTTTCACACATGCACAAACTTTTGAATAACCAAAAATAAAAAAAAATGAGGAAAACAAAAATGAAAATTATGATAATGTCTTGCGAAGAAGAAAAAAATAAAAAAAATTAAATAAACAAAAACGAACAAGAAAAACCGGAAAAAAATAAAAGGAAAAAAACGTTTTTGATAAATGAAATAAAAAAGCGAGGAAGAAAAAAAAGGGAGAGTGATAGGAGAAGAGGGGGAAAAAAAGATTAAAAACTGAAAAAGGAAGAGGAGGAATATGTGTGAAAGGGAGAGTGAATGAATGGGAAAAAAAATATGCATTTATCGTTTTTGTATCTACAAAATATTTTTGTATTGATGACTATCGTTTCCCCCCTTCCCCCTTAATCTTTAGTCTTTTCTTTCAAACTTCGATAGCTGCAGCGTAATAAGCAAATAATAAATGGAAATACGCAAATTATGAAACAAACAGAACATAACTAATCAAAATTAAAGTTATATCTCAATTACTTATCTAATAATTAGACGTTACGTGGTTTCTCACTTATCACATGAGTAAATATCCCATACTATTTAATTTATTTATTTTTAATCATTTTTATAATTAAACTCATTAAATTTTGTTATTATTTCATATTCTATATGATCGTAATAAACTTTTCATTAGTCAAATCATTAAAAGAGTCAGCTTATAAAAAGTTCAAAGATTTGCATACTATTTAAGCTTACAATGCACCTTTCTACAAATATTGTATTAAAAAATATTAATTTATCACATTAGATCATATAATTCATCAATATGTCATATTAGATCATAAAATGATAACAAAATTCGATAAATTTAATTGTAAAAATAGATAAATTAAGTAACATGAAATATTTACCCATGGGGTAGGTGAGAAATTTGTTAGATGAAACAAAGTTATGTCTCACTTGTTTTGTTAAGCATCATGGACGAATGAGGATTGGGATACACTAGGCAAGAGAGAAATCAAGAAAATAAGGATTGTATTATGTATTCTATTTTTGAATGTACGCATAAAGTACCAAAATGATATGTCTATTTATAAGCTGAAAATAACATAAAGATAAATTTAACAGATAAAATAGGTAAATATCCTAACACATAAACCTAAATCAATCTAAGATAAGATAAGATATAATAATATTCATATTTATTCTCAACACCCTACATCAAGTTGAAGTTCATTGAGCTTTAAGCTTGTCACAAGTAAACAATAGTAGTGTCTGCATGAAAGTAGGAATGTCAATGAGAGTCTACATGAAGGCATGAGCGGAAATAAGAGTATGAGCTAGGCGTAACCAACAAAGACAATGATCTGTGGCTGGGTGAAACCAAGGAAAGCAATGATATATGGCTGGGCAAATTCAGTTAAGGCAACGGGCTAGGTGGAACCAGCTAAGGCAATGGGCTGGGTGGAACCAGCTAAGGCAATGGGCTGGGTGGAATCAGCGAAAGGCGACGAGTTGGGTGTGACCAGTTAAAGGTGATGAATGACTAGACGTAACCAGCATGATAACAAGCGTGGGTTGTGTCATTAACGGAGGTCGTTAAGTATGTAAATTAGAGATGACAGTATGGAGATATATATATGGTAAGCAAAGTGGAAACAAAGAGATCCTAAGCTTTGGGTAGCGGAAGTGTAAAAGAGAGTTCAAGGTGGGTACCATGACTCTAACACCATGTTAAGCATCGTGGATGAACAGAGATTGAAGCACACTAGGCAAGAGAGAAATCAAGAAAATTAAGACTGTATTAATTATTTTATTTCTGAATGTGTTCATAAAATACAAAGATGATATGTCTATTTATAGACTGAAAATAATATAAAAATAAATTTAACAGATAAGATAAATAAATATATTAACAGATAAACTTTAATCAATTTAAAATAAAATATAATAATATTCATATTTATTCTCAACAATCTAACGAATAATAAGCATATCACGTTATTTTGTCTATCAAACACCACATTATTTCACAAATAAATTTGGACGATAATTTCTATTTAATATTTTTCTTGATGTAGGTAATAATCATATTAGTGGTCTATATGGATGGTCTTCTTTTTTCTTTTTCAATCGTGGAAGGTTTTGACGCACGAGCAGCTTAGCTCATGCATGCTGTGAGCTGTGAAGGAAAAAATGAAAAGAAAAAAAAAAGTAAAGAAATACTATTTATTTTTGCTTTTGGGGCCATTAAACAAAGGGAGAGATGGAAAAGGCTGTAAAAATTTTCCCATTTATTCATGGGAACTTTAGAGGCCAATAATTCAATCACCGGACACGTCAGCAGAAGGAGGCCTAGTTGTGGAAGTGCCAAAGCTGGAATCTCAATGTAAGAAAGCAAAGTAAAAGCAAAACAATGGCTATATAGCTAGGGCTAGGTATTGCACATGTAAGTGCTTCCAAGTTCCAAGTAAAAAAGGCACTGTATAGTGTGGTCAAAGAGAGTATGTAAATTTTTTCTTTCATTCCCTCCATTTCAGTTTATCTAGGAAATTTAGAGTTTTTAGGGTTTTAAGTACATTTAACTATTGATTAATAATTTTTTAAGGTTTTAACTAATAAATGTTTTAAAAACACTTGTTAAAAAATTTAAAGTGATATCATTTTATTAAAAAATAAAATTAATAAACTTTAAATGCAATAAAAAGTATTAATATTTATTAAACATTTTACTTTGAGTTCCTTAACAAGTGTTTTTACAGCACTTGATAATGAAATTCATTTTCAATACTACCTTTTGAGCTATTAATAACAAAGTAAAGCAAGAAAGAGATAATATTAAAATTAACTAGTGAAATTACATATAAATTACTAAACCCTCTTACTCTCAATATTGATCTAGTGGCTGAACATATTCACTTCTCATGTCCACCCCTAAAACCCCAAATTGGGAGGAAACCTAATGTGGGATTTTTGGTGGAATAACTCCGTTGTAAATCACATTATTTCCTTACTAAAAAAATTAACCTATATAATAGAAGTTCACTAAACTCTCTTGGACTCCATTTCACTCCACCATAAACCATCACTCCAAACATACCCTTAAGTTATGCAATGTTTAGTTCATGTCAAAAAAAAAATGTAAATAATAATCAATAAAAATGTGTCTCTTATGTTATTATTTTTTAATTATAAAAACTAGTCTAAAAATTTTCAGCAAGACACATCTTATGTCTCTCTCATTTGTTTAGGTTCGAAATTAATTAACTCACTCGAAATAGTGGTTTTTTTTATATATTTCTTTGCACACATAATGCAGCTTGAGTTATGAATATTTTTAGAAGAAGAGAGATGTAGAAGGAAGAAATGTTGGTCACCCAATCAAAGCAGTATTTGATTCTGATCACGTAATTCGATGTATCTTTTACTTACCTTAGTAGCTAGTGAGTACAATAGTACTAGGGATTCGAAATTGGAGACTGGTTTTGGTTGGTGACAATAAACAAACAAAAAGGAAAGCTACAAATAGAAAAAGAGACTCGTTTGACGTGAAGTGATAACACACCCCCACCCTTCACTTTTCTGACTGACTTGTGTGTTCTTGTTTTTTAAGTAGATTCCGTTTGTTGAGAAAAAACGTGTAATCTCAACACCCAACAAACCCCACTGCTGCTTTGCTGAATTACCCTTGAAACGAGGTTTTCTTGATGGCATAATTACCGAGTACTACTTAAAAGAAATATATTGCACCGATACCAAATACAACACAAATATGAGAACACATTAATTTTAAAATTGATAGGATATGGACATAGGATATATGTATAAAATTTAGGATTTATAATAATATATAATCTTTTTTATTTGTGTTAAAGTATCAATTTTAATGCTTTTTAAATTTTTTTTAATAATATATGGAGCATTTTAAATAATTTCATATATAAATATTTATTAATTTTTTAAGGATTTATATTATTATAAATTATTTAGTATTTAAAATATTTTTTGTTTGGACACGGTCTAGTCATAACCTAAAAATTTTCAGATATAACTCAGACATACATGAACATGACAAATCGTAAAATTTTTATTTGGACACTTTCAAACACATAGGACATGAGTGTCGAACGAGTGTCCTCGAGTGTCAGGGTTAGGGCTGTCAAAATGAGTCCAGTCCGTGAGTCCGGCTCGTTTACTCGGTTAAATAGACTGACCAAACATATAAAATCCGGCTCTTGAATAGCAAAAGCCCGTTAGGCCCAACCCATTTAGGCTTGACCCATTTAACCCCCAAGCCAAATTGGCTCGTTTAGTATTAACATAGGCAAAACCCGCAAACTAACCTATTTACCCACATAAATGGATGAACCAAACATATAAAAATCAGTCCATGAATTGTAAAAGCTCGTTAAGGCCTGACTTGTTTAAGCCCGCAAGTTAGCCGGGCTAGCCCATTTAACAGCCCTAGTCAAGGTCCGCGACGTGTTAAACATTCGAACACGATAATCTCATGAAGTGTTTGTACGTCCTAGCCAATTATTACTTTCATTCTCAAATAATTGTTTACTTTTAATTGAACACATGAATTATAACACATCAAATAATTGTTATAGACTAAATCTACAAGCCCAAAAGTTGAGTTATTGACCCAAATCGTCAAGGCCGAATTCTAAGGATCCAACATCATGGATCCCAGCCCGAGGATACGACACATATCTCGGCCAACCAAGAAGACAGATAACGACACACGGATGATAACCGATAGAGTTATCACGCAATAAAGACTCATCATGAGTAAGAGTGGTAAAATTGTTCCAACATAAATACGTTGTTAAGATATTTCAAGGATATTAAAACATCTTTTAAGTTAAGTTTTATCTTTATTAGTTTCTATATTTAATTATTAAAACAATTGTTATCTGTAACAGACCTATAAATAGGCATACCACTCTTTGTAAACTTAACACTTCAAAATACAATACATACAGACATACTATGGGAGGCATGTGGGATTATCCTTTTGATAAGACACATGTGGGATGCAAGTGCATGTACAAAATCAAGACTCACTATGATGGCTTTGTTGAACGATACAAAGCTTGCTTGGTTGCTAAAGGTTTTACTCAAAGGAGACCTTTACTCCTGTTGCTCGCATCACCTCTGTCCGGACTCTACTTGCTATTGCAACAACTCAAAAATGAACTCTTATTAGTCAAATGGATGTGAAGAACGCATTCCTTAATAGTGACTTAGAGGAAGAAGTTTACATGCAACTTCCTCCAAGTTACACTTGTCCACCGAATAAGGTGTGTCTTCTAAGAAAGGCCTTATATGGACTTAAGCAGGCCCCCCGAGCATGGTTTTCCAAGTTTAGCTCTACTGTTAGTCAACTTGGGTTCTCATATAGTCCACATGACTCTGCTCTCTTCATTTGTCAGACTGATCAATGTTCTGTGTTACTACTACTCTATGTTGATGATATGGTCATTATTAGCAAATGAAGGATCTTGGCTCTCTCAATTATATTCTAGGCCTTGAAGTTCTTTGCTCCACTGAGGGCATTTGTTTATCCCAAGTCAAGTATGCCTTTGATCTCATTTCTCGAGCTGGACTTACAGATAGTCGCACAGAATCCACCCCTCTTGAGACTAATGTTCGTTTTACATATACAGATGATGCCGTGCTTGATAATCCTACTCTTTATAGATAATTGTTTGGGAGCTTGATCTACTTGACGGTAACTCGCTTTGATATTTCCTATGTTGTGCACTTGGTCAGTCAATTTATGAATTCTCCGCAATTTACTCACTATGTTGTTGTCCTTCGCATTCTTCATTATGTCAAGGGAACACTATTTCATGGGCTTCACTTTTCTGCCCACTCTCCATTGATCCTCCAAGCTTACTCTGATGTTGATTGGGGAGGCGATCCCACTAATCATCGCTCTACGACTAGTTATTGTATCTTCCTTGGGGACTCTCTTATTTCATGACACAACAAGAAATAGACTTTGACAACTCGTTCTAATACTGAAGCAGAGTATCAAAATGATAACAAAATGCATAGGTTGTTATAAGGAGATCGATTAAGCATATACAAATCGTATACCACTTAATTACCTTATTTCCTCGATGGGGAAATAAGAAGATTAGGGAACCCCTGACTATTGACAAAAGTACAACTTTTATTAATCAAGGAAAATAATTCATGATAAAAATAAGATAAACTTGGACCAAAAAAACCCGCGCTCAAAATAGAAAAAGAATAATAAAAATATTTTGAGTGCGAGTTTTTGCTAGTAAAAAAACGTATTGTATTCCGTGTTGTTTGTTTTTGAAAGGTATCAATAAGCTAGACTCATGCCATGTGTTGTTTCATGCCATAAATAAACCCGAACACTTAAGAAATCTGTCGGACAAGCAGATTAACACCTCGTACAACCGACACAGTCCACATCTGAACTCCTTTGGCTACGTTGGCTTCTTAATGATTTGGGCATCTCCCAATCCTCCCATACTAATCTCTATTGTAATAACTGCAACACTATTCAGATTGCTCATAACGATGTATTCCATTAGCGCACCAAACACATTGAGATTGATTGTCACTTTATCTGTCAAAACATTTTGTGTAGTGCTCTTCACCTCATCTCCGTAGAAACTCTTGAACAACCTGTTGACTTGTTAACCAAGGCTCACCATTCCAGTCACTTCCGCACTCTGGTTTCCAAATTCAATATGTTTTTGTCACCACCTACTTGAGTTTGAAGGGAGATGTTAAGATATTTTAAGGATATTAAGATATTAAGATATCTGTAACAAGCCTATAAATAGGCATACTACTCTTTGTAAACTTCACACTTCAGAATACAATATATACATATTATTCAAATATATTTTTCCTATTCAGTTTCTCATATATGTGATGAAGATGTAAGACATTATGATGGATAACCAACAATTGAATATCAAAATAGTATATAAGACTCACACGACTCAAGGTAAACTAGATTTAGTGGCCTTGCAGGTATCACTCCTGGCGTAACCATATATTTAGCTCAAAAGCTTGCTTGAAGGATGACATCTTGATTATGCATCTACCTCGAAGAGTCCGAATTAGCTTGGCGAGATTTTAAAGAACAATATTATTTATATTCATATCATTAAATTAATTATTCAACACACGCACGAAGAAAAGATCTAAGGTAGAACAGTTGACCCAAGAATTTAAGGTTGTTTTATACTCAAAGTTAGGAATTAAACCATTGACATTTAATTAAGGGATTATGAGCATTTTCTACTCAACTACATCTCTTAAGTTTATCGTACACTCATATTTAGTAACTCTTTTTTAATTAATAAGTAAAAAAAATACAAAAATCATTTCTTCATAAATTAAATAAATGATTAGAAAACTAATCTTCGGAATTGGTCTATTCCTAATTATCAATCTTATGTCCATAACATTTTGAATTTACGCAAAATCCTTGAGCATTTGCAAAACACTATGTAAAAAGTATAAAGAACAAAAAGGGTTTGGAGGAGACTTGGAGTTCAAGGAGGGGTTGCAATGGTCAATTTAGTAAAAAGATGGCAGAGCATTGCTGTGCTCTGCAGTCTAGCACCTTCTTCCTCTCTTGTCCGTGATTTTTAAGTGGTTTAGAGCAGGATCAATGTCAGAACTCAGAACCCTATACACACATAGATGTGGGTAGAAATGGGGGGAAAAAAGAAAAGGGGAAAAGGAAGAGAGAGAGAGAGAGAGAGGGTGTCACGGGTTTGTCTCGAAAGGCCCCTTTTTATTTCAAAGTTCAAGACAAACAGACAGACACATATTCTCTTCTAAGCTCCATAAACCGAGAAGGTGGAGGTGGTGGGAAAAACAAATTTATAATTCCCATACACAGCCAAATTTCTTTCCACACACATCCCCCCGAAACAACAGCCATATTCCTTTTAAAATAAGGGATTTAATGATTAATATTTTAAAGATACTTATTAAATAATCAATAAGTAAAAAGTTATTGTTAAAATTGTTAAAAGTGTACATCTTCAATACGTAAAAAAGTGCTAAAAATTAAAAACATTTTACTTTAGACTTTTTAGTAAGTGTTTTAATGCACTTGTTAAAAAATCTTTATAAATTTAAAACATTTTATGTTAAATTTTTTAACAAATGTTGTAAGGTACTTGTTAATTTTTTTTTAAAAATAAGCCGACACATAAACAAAAGAAATTATGAATTGGTTCTTAAATTTTTTAAATGTCAATTTCGTTAGTTTTTTTGTGTAAAATATTTGGGATCTAATCAGAGTAACGTTTAAAATATTTAAAAATTAAATAAAGGGTGCAAGGAGCAATAAAGTTTTTTATATTTTTTTATTTTTAGAGATGAAGATGGATGCATATGGACACCATGAACAAAATGAGGAGATATTCACCCATATATAGTAGAAACGTTAGTTACTCCTTTCCTCCAAACATACATCTGAATCCATTAATTGTGATTCCTTCTTCGAAGGAGTTATGGCAGTTGTACTAGAGAATTATGAAGGCATAGTGCTCTCTGTAGACGACACACAGAAATCAGGAGTCCCGGCGCCGTTCCTGACAAAGACCTACGAGCTGGTGGACGACCCAAACACAAACCACATAGTGTCGTGGGGAGAAGACGACGCCACAACTTTTGTCGTTTGGAGGCCTCCGGAGTTCGCAAGGGACCTTCTCCCAAACTACTTCAAGCACAGCAACTTCTCCAGCTTCGTTCGCCAGCTCAACACCTATGTATGTATCGTATCTTTCATTCTCTTTTTCATATATTCATTTATTTATATATGTACGGACAGGATTTTGAAGACCAAAACAAAAGATAGATTGAGTTAGCAAAATTATGTTGAGTGGAATTTTGATATAATTTCTAAGTGTGAAAGTTCATTTTATTTTCCTTTGCAAACTACTAGAAACTATAATCACCCTTCATCTTGAAAAGAATTAACTTCTGGATTATTTTGCCTTATCATACTCCAATATTCTTCTAGCTAGCTAACTTGATTTTGCTTCGTTTTCTCTTGGCATTTTACCCTATTATACAATAACTAGGGTTTCAGAAAGATTGTTCCTGACAGATGGGAGTTTGCAAACGAGTTCTTCAAGAAAGGAGAAAAGCACTTGCTTTGCGAGATTCATAGAAGAAAAACGTCACACCCTCAACAACACCACCATCCACCGGGGCTCATCAACAATATCAACAACATTAATCCCACCACTTTCTTCCCTTTCCAACCCGACCGAATTAGCATCTCTCCCTCAAATGCTGGCAACTCTGACAACTCACCCAATTATTGGTGTGATGAATTGCCCTCAGCAAGCGAAGAAAGAGACACTAATTACATTAACACTTCATATTCAGACACACTCGCAGCGCTCTCTGAGAATAATGAGAGGCTCAGGAGAACCAACAATGCACTCGTGTCAGAGCTAGCACACATGAAGAAGCTCTACAACGACATAATCTACTTCGTTCAAAACCATGTCAAGCAGGTGCCTCCTAGTAACCCTAATTTTCCACCATCACAAGCCTCAACTATAAGCAATAACAATGTCTCAATGGTGCAAAAGCCAATGACCCATTTTTTGGGGTCTTATGATTATTCAAATAACTACAATTACAATAATAATAATAATAATAATAATAATAATAATAATAATAAGCAATTCCCAAGCTATTATGATTTGAACTCTCCAACAAACACATCGAGGAGTTCCATAACGATTGTTGAAGAGGGAATTAGTGGTGATAGTAATAGTAGTAGTGGCTGCAAGACCAAGCTCTTTGGGGTTTCTCTTGATCAATCCAAGAAGGCTCGTTTGGTGTTGGGAAATGATAGCTTGGGCTTGAATCTCATGCCTTCTTCCACTTGTAATTAATTTGTTTTCTCTATGAAAATTCAAAAGCTAGTTGGCAATTTTCTTTTAGTCTTTTTAAATATTTTTTTCTTATATTAAATAATTAGTACAATTAGTATATGAGAAGGAAATTTTCTTACTATATAATTGAAAAATGCTTGTGCATAAATTATCAATTCCTCGTAAATTATGACTACTTGTAAACTGATATTTTAATTTACACATTGAGAGATTCGTGAGGCTAATTATCTTAGACCAAAGTGAAGTAATTTTTCATTACTGTGTAAGCTTTTAAGACATTACTTGTATTTAATTTTTATTCTTCTTAGTGTTTATGAGAATTCGTAGATTAATTTAAAAGAGGATATATATATATATATCTGTTTTTTTTTCTTCTTTTTTATAGAAATATGTATCAATTTATTAAAGTTAGTAGGTTGAAAAATTCTTGCATGTTTCTCAAGCTTATTTATTATATGCTATAAAAATATTATTAACTATTAATTTTAATTAAAAATAATTTTTAAAATATTAGAAATCAACTAGAGAGATTTAAAGAGAGTTTAATGGCAAAAGGGTTCCTTGCAAATTGCCATTTAGTATTGTTGGCTTTGGTCATAGAATATCATGCTGGCTCAGCAGTTATCTACTATTAGACTAAATTTTAAAGAAATTTCAATCGGATATAGATGCTATTGTTCCGTTTTGCTTTAATTCTCTTGCCTACTTGTGAATGTGGGGTCTCAATGCTTAATGCAATTTCGTTAAACACATTATTGCGTTTTTTTTTTTTTCGTTTTATTGTGTGCTTCATCCCTCAATATTCTTTATGCAATTATATTGGAGAGAGTAGTAAAATATGGGTATCTAATTTATTTTCGGCCATGGGCAATTATGATAACCCAGCCCAGTCTTATCCATCATTATTTTCTTATACATATATAAGTGTTATTCTTGTATAACATTTTTGTTAACGTTATATCGGGCCTGCTTCAATCAGTTCTCTCCCACCATTTTTCTTAATAGTTTCTTTGCCAATGTTTTCTTAAGCCCAGAGTATCTCAAACCAGAAGTTTATTGTCAAATTGAATTGTATTTCAGACCCCTCCAAAAATCAATGAATAGTAAGTCTTAGTTTGTGAATGCTGAAATGTTATATAAGAGCGGGCATATTATCTCTCAATAACAATTAAAAAAAATTAACGTAAGACTCGATTTTCTTTTAATTTGCACGTATATCACATTTTTTTTTTAATTCTCGCGTAATGTCATGTTTCTTTTCCGTCCAGATGAGATGTCACATTATTTTTAATTTTCATAAAATGCCACATTTCCCTTAAACGGGACATTGCACTTAAATGGCAAGAAAATGTGATCGGTACATGATGATCCATTGGATGTGTGATACTCTTTTCCCTCTTTAGTTGTTTTATTCCACTAGATTTTCTTCTCGAGGAGTTTTTAATGACACACACAAACTTGGAAAAGGTAAAACCTTCCCTTGGTCACTAATAAGTAATGGCTAGCTGCCGTGTCTATAGGGGACACGATTTCTGAATTCTATTTGTTGAATTCAGTTTTTGTACTCAAACTGGTTGAAGTTGCACCCGATATAATGAATAGGATGATTTTTAATACTTTGCTTTGAATTGATTTTGTAATACTCCGATTGTGCCTAATTTTGTGGGGGAGTTTTTAGCCTATCATGTACCCTCTTGGTCTTTTTCTCTTTTATGAGATTATAAACTCTTGATTACTCCTTTTTTTTATAGGATAATAAAACTTTTACGTATCTAAAAAAAAACATTATCTCATAAATTATAACAACAAAAAATGAGTAACGTAAGATATCGTTTCTTTTCAATTTACACACAATGTCACATTTCCTTCTCATCCTTGAACAATATCATGTTTCCTTCCAATCCAGATAAAATGTCACATTTCTTATAATTTTTGTACAATGTTACGTCTCTTTGAAATTCATATGTAAATACTATATTTTCTTACAATTCAAGTGCATTGTCACAATTCCTTCAAATTTTTGCATAATACTACATTCTCTTGCAATTCTCATGCAATGCCACATCCTTGCCATTCAAGTACAATGTCACGTTTCTTTTAAATTTCCGTGTAATGAATTATTAGTATTGATTAATGGATATAATTAATATTTCTTTCAACTAATTAAATTTTGTAATTCTGCTCCACTTTAGTTATATATAAATGAAGTAGCACAAATTAATTTTTTTAATGTTACAAATGGACGATTAAAAATAGTTCCACTTAATTGAATTTAGTGATTATAACCTCTCTATGTTGATCCAAAATTCAAGTAGCAATTTTAAATAGGAATAGGAAAAAGAACTCGTACATACACTTGCGGATATTACTGTGACAAGTATACATAGAGAGACTAATTTTACACTCATAGGGAAGGATATTCATACCTGCTTGGTAATAGAGATAGAGACAAGTTTAAGGTATCCAACCAACTTCACTGAAATATTTATTAAAAATATAGTATTCTTTTTTTTTAAATGATTGGTGGGGATCATTAAAGTTATCATTAGACTCCAATTTTATTATTTTAGTTACAATTAACGGACACCAATTTTAACTTTGAGGTATTCATATAATTATTTAGCAATTATTACATTTATTACAATTAATAAATGTGTTTGGTAATCCCGTTTCATGAATGTAGGTCTTTTTAGAAAAAAATAATTTATATCATAGTGATATTCTCTTTAGCAATTTAATGTAAAATTAATATTTTTCGTACTAATTTTATCCATAGTGGGAGAATACTTGCATGGCGTTTGTTTCAAAATATATACATTCATTCCAAGCAATGAGTACTCAACAATATTTCATTCTCCTATTTGTTTTAATCTATATAAATTTATTATCAAAAATAAATCATTCTAAAAAAATTTTATAAATCTAAATTTTAATAGATTTTTATTCTCACCTTAAGGGTTGAAAATATTTATTCCCACGCCATGGCCTTTGGAAATTGAAAATGGATCCGACAAAAATATCAAATTATCCTTAATTCTATTTTTTTTCCCTTTTTATGAAAGTATAATTTTTTATTTAGAAAACAATAATAATTTTATTTCTTTAAATAATAACAATTTATGATTAAAAATATAGTTTAAATTTTATTTAATGTCATTTTAATTTATTAAAAATTTAAAAATATTATACAATTAATTGTTAAATATGTTTTTTCCCCCTCAAATCAAAGTAATGAGATTTTGTTTTATTAAAAATTAAAAAGTTGTTAATATATCATATACATGTACCAAGGATATTATCCGATGTCCATGCATAATTTTGAAAAACCAATATCTTTTAATTACTCATTAGTCTTCATGCATAAAGACAAACTAAATTAAAAAATAGTTCATACATATACACAAAGTATAATTTAGTTATTTGGGTGAATTTATTTGGATAATTTGTTATTTGACATTGTAGAGTCAATATCAATATAATATACACTCACTACTTATGACACTGATAACTTTGGTATATTTTTAAGTTACATTATAGTTTTGTCTCACTCCCAACAACTATACAATGTTTCATTTAAATATTTTTCAATCATATCAATGTGTGAAAAATCAATCTCAATATTCATTGTAAAAGAGTTTATACAAAAAGAAAGTTTTATTTATTTTTAATTATAATTAAAGTTAAAATGCATATTTTTTTAAAATATTTTTAAGAGACTTTCGAAAACTAGTTCCTTGCATGTCAATAACTATTTTTGAGTCGTTACAATCTTGTAGTGTACGCTCTTAATATAGTAAAGTTTTATAGTGTCATTTAATTATATGATATCACATAAATAAAAATCTTTAATCACATACTCACAACCTCAAAAGTCTCACATACAGAACATGTATATAACCATTGAACTTTATTCTTATTTAAAATAAAATATCTTCTAACCGTGCAAGCAGAGTGAGAACATGAGGAGCGTGCATGATATATATATATATATATATAAACGTAGAAGTTCTTTTTTCCGCACGAAAAACATATTTTTTCCACCCAAACACGATTTATCATTCATTTTCTTGAGGACCCCACCACTTTTGTAACTTCTTTTTATGCTTTGATGTAATTAAAATGAAAGGGTCAAAACAAGTCATGGAGAAAACATGGAGCATGCATAATCCGAAGGACAAGGCAAATAGAACAACACAAACAATCACAATTAGGTCTACAAGACTCATGTTACATACATACAAAAACTGACCATGTTGTAAGATTCATGCGGGAGAGGAACAAGGAATTTTCATGTGAGTGACTCAGGGCCAGATCAGTTTCTATTTTTATTTCTTGCGGTTTTTTACTGTTCAAGACTTTGTGAAAAAAAATAAAAAAATAAGAAATAAAATTAGGAAACATAGTTGTATAATTTTCACTGTATTAACTATTTTTTTAAACAAAATCCTGAAAATAAAAGTACATAAAATAAAAATAAAAAGAGTCGGAATCTCAGTTTTGAGATCTGTGTGCGGCTCACACTCTGTCTTCCAAACCCTCCAAAGAGCCTAATTAGTGAATACTCACTGAAAAGAGTAATTAAAATATATGCACACAGATATTTCTGTTTGTAATAAATAAAATAAATACAGACGGATTAATCCGTCTAAAATACTAATTTGGAGAAGAATGATGAGTGGCAGCTGTGTTAATAGAAAAATAAATATAGACAAAAATTTTTATTTGTAATTAATAAAAAATCCTATAGTTATATCCAATTAATAATTTTGTTCCATACTTTCTAATTTAATCCTCTATTTATAAAAGTAGAGTCACTTTAGCCATTTTTTTACCGTTAATTACATTTGAACAGTGGCATTACTCACATTTAAAAAGTGTAGTTAAATATTAAAAAGAATCAAATTAAATAGTAAATTAAATTGAACGCTTTTACAAGTACAATACCAAAGTAATTAATTAGATATAACTATGAGATCAAATGAGTGTTTTATCTATTTTTTTTAAATTAAAAAGGGAATAAGACTAAGAGTTTGATTGTTATGACTGATAGTGTAAAATTTTTTATATTGTCATTTAATCAAATTTTGTCACATAAACAGAAATAACAATCTCTTTCATCCATTACTTAAAAACTTATATATATGATATAATTTGATTGAATAATAATATTAAAAAAATATTATTAGATTAGTGTATAACAATTAAACTCTAATTTGAGTGGTGGACAAAAAAAAAAAAAAACCCATGTTTTGAGGGAATCTTAAAGTCATAAAATTAATTACATTTCGTGTATTCTCACCGCATTGTCCTAATCTAGGTAAAATATATCCGATGTGACCACCAAAGACCAAATCAACGTGACAGCTAACAAAATAATAGTTATTGGGTTTTTTTTTTTTTTATTTCACGTGAAACATCATTAATTAATTGGTTTGTTTAAGGTTATTGTATTCCAAACAACCAATACATACGAAAACCCCTATATAAGGATGATCAATTATAAGGGAAAAATCACCAAAAATAGAAGCCATTAACCAATAATCTGTAAACATCATCCCTTTCACATCTTCATCAAGCTCTACAGATATATGTTATTGTCATTACTTTATTCAACTTTCATTTACGACTTAGCAACATTGTTAACATTCAATTATATTATCTAGACTCCATTTCCCAAACTTGCAATACAAGGTTTCTATTTCACAATTACACAATAAGTTGAGCCTATCATCTTATTTTGCTTATTCTCTTTTGCAAAGCCAATTCTTTAAGGTATGGCATCTAATGAATTTGGTGGCAACTACCTCTTGTTGGAGGCTGAAGAGGCCACTCTTTTGGATCTTGGAACTCTTCTCTTTTCATCAAATTTGGAACATAGAAGATTCATTGATTGTCCAAGAGGAGTAGAGGCAAGAGAGTTCAGGGAGAGATGGCTTCTCTTCATATCTGTTTTGGCTCAAAAGGTATTTGTTGCTTTGAGGATTCCCTTGAGAAAGGTAGGGGACATGTTGGAGTTCTTGCTCAATGTTGTATCAAGCAATGGAGGGATATTTAGTTTCTTGCTCAACATTCTCAAAGGTTCAATTTTGATCATTTATTCTTCTTATCATTAACATTTATCATTTTCAACATTTTTTTTTAAATCCTTCATCTAAAGTCCTAAATTGCAGCTGCAGTCACAAATGCAATTGTGTTGTGATTACTGCAATTGCGGGATCAGTTTGTTGTAGCGGACCACAATTTAGAACCACATCATTATCTAAGTCTCACATTTTTAAGGATATATCCAAATAGTCTCTATAATATCTTGAGCTATTAATTGCCAATGAGTTAACTCTTGGAATTCTATGAGATTCACTCAATAACTTTAAGATCTCTATGTTTCTTCTTGGTCGTGAGGAGGTCTGTTAAATCTCGCATTACTTAGAGATATGACCAACACAATTTTTATTCTGGTCAATTTTTAAGATTATTTCAAGAATTGTGTTGAAAAGTTAAAATTTTATTGGATCTTCAATTTCAATTTCATGTCATGAATCAAGATGACATTGTGTGATCATCATTATCTAGTCGTAATTTGCATCATTTGTATTTGTTTAATTAAGCAATGATTGATTTTGTTGAATTTGAGAGATTTTGAATGTGTTAATTGGTGCAGGAAAGGTGATCACAATAGAGAGAACGTCACCAGAGTTCTTGTCAGTAGCAGGGTTCTTTGACGAAAGAGTGGATTTAGACAAGAACATTCCACAAGACGATCCAAGGTACAAAGCCATGCTCTCTATGATGGCTTCCAAATTCACTTACCAGGGTGAACAGTACATTGGAGACAAAGTCACAAATCAATGGGATGTAAGTTCTTGTATTGAATTGTTATTATTATTATTATTATTATTATTATTATAATTTGCACATACAATCTGGTGATTACTCTGACAACTTTTATTTTTATTCAACATAATATTCACAAGCCATTTTTTATTATATCATTCTTATTTTTTCCAAAGTTTCTAGCACGCATCCTCTTTTTCTTGTTTCTTAAACAAACAAGTATAAACTCTGTTTGACTGTATGGCCACCAACTATAGGCTTTTTGCTTCTGCTTTTTTATCCTCGATGAAGTGACAGAGGTTTAAACTCTATTATCAAAATTTTAATTAACTTGATTTGGTCTGACTGAAATTTTAAAAGGGAATAGAGTTCTTCCAATAATTTTTTTTTTCATCAATTAGAGTCCCTTTACTTGTTAGAGTTCAAGATGGAAACACTTATAATCTATTAAGACTACCCACCCATTTGTTGTCGTTTTAACCATGAGCATAAAATCTCACGTTAATTAAATTTAAACTAAGTGAAAAATATATAGTTAAGAAAACTCATAAACTTAATGTATTAAAATTTTGAATCTATATATAATGTTCAACCCATTTTATTATTTCTCACTCATTAGCATATTAATTTAAATCTCCTCAATTTTAGACTAGGTTCACACCAGTTGGCATTGACTGACTCCATCTGTCACAACACACATGTGAAGATCCCCTCTAATCCTCAATGAACGTTTAGGATTCCCTCACTAATTGGCTCCCTATCTGGCACTTGTTAGATCACGTGATCCATGTCATGATGGGATTCCTGCATTAACCACACCCCGCATTCATAAATAGTTCAAATCACTTTCAGTTTAACATAAGAAGATCAAGGAGTTCAGTTTTTTAATCATATTTGAGGAAGTCATGAGTCACAATGATATGATATATGAAAAGTGACGATAACTTAAATTTTAAATATAAAATATCACACCACTCACTAATTTTCATTAATCCAACTACCATCGAATTATAATTATCTACAATGAGGTCTTTTCAACTTTGTCGAGTATGTTTTGTCTTGGTAAATTTTCAATTATTATAATAGTGATTCTTATTTCATTCTTTTTTGCATGGAATAAAATTGACGAAATGAATTATCAAAAAAAAAAAATATATCCATCATATATTTCTGCCAATATTTAAAAATTTTAAAGTCAATGTGAATATGATCAAATAAGTCTTACTTTTATACATTTTAAAAATTTGCATCCCATTAATCTTTATGTATATAAATATATTAAAAGCTTTTGAATTAACATGAAATTATATTATTACGATTATCAACTCATATGAACGTAGTAGATATAAGAGTGAAATATATTTGCTAATGTGAGTTGAAAGCTTGTATAAACATACTATTGTAGTAACCTTGCATTCAAATTCAGTTACTAGCAATTTCTTTCTTTCTTATCAATTCAAATTCACTCTTCTTTTTTCTTCATTTTATAAAATGGTTGCAGATGGATTTCTTGGGGCTGTACAATTTCTGGAACGGTAAGTAATCAAGAATCACCCTTTGTAAATTTTTCTTCCAAGATATCAAATTTTTTTTACCATGTTCTACAAATTTTTTTTTTAGCTAAGTTGGTTTTCCAGAAATTAAATACTAGAATTAATTAACAAAGAGGCATCAATTATGTGAAGAACGTGCAGCACATGTATGCATTGATAAACATATAATTATGAGCTATAAATTATAGTGAGCAATAAATTTTTACTTGAATCTATATTCATTCTAAGATGAGTGAGTAATGTTATGGCGACAATCATTTAAGATAATGACACCAACAAGGGTATGGGGTCCATTGATAACAGAAAGTTGCTCATAGCAAAACTAAAGAACAAACTTTAGGGCGTGAGATGTAATTTTAAGAGGCAACTATCCAACCTTTAACTTTCAAGTACTCTTTCAAAGCAACTTCGTTTAAAACTTGTGGGTCTTTTTCATCTTTGGTTTTAGCTACATATTCTCTACAAGCAGGGGACAAAAATGGAGGCTAATTAACTTTTTGGGGTCAAATAGGTATAGATCTATGAATATATTCTTTGTCCAAACTATAGTTTTGTTGAATAAGACTTGTCTTTGGTTGACAAAAGTATTTACAACACGTTTAAGATGGCTCTCTCCTCCAATTCAACAACCTCTAATTAATGGTCTTGTTTTCTAATACCAACTAGCTCATACATAATTGAGATACCCACAACTTATTTTAAGTCAAATAATAATTAGAGTATAGTATTGATGGGTGACAATTAACCTAGTAAAAAGTTGATGACACAACTTTGAATACTAAAATATACATTTGTTGGAAAGGAAAATAACTTTAAATACTTCATCTCCAGAATTATTGTCACCTTAGCAAACCTGTTTGTTCCACTATTATAGTCGTGTATTAAGATTAATCTCCATACATAGCTAGCCTTGCACGTGTTTGACTTGTATTTTTGTTCAAAAATAACTAAACCAATGTACACTATACATGGTACATGTCACGTGTCTAGTACATTGAATTAAAACATAGACAACTTGGCACAAAATAAATTATCACTTCATCATGAACATCATTTTTTCCCATTAGATATTTGATTTCATTTGTTCAACAGAGATAAGCTATAAGCACTTGGTTAATTAGAGATGTGTTCATCATCATTATCGCTATCGCTGTGCAGATTACCAAGAGCATTGTTCCACACAAGCAAGCATAGTTCAAGATACCAAGTCAGAACCCAACTTGATAGTGGTTGCATTCAGAGGCACAGAGCCATTCGATGCCGACCAATGGAGAACAGACGTGGACATCTCATGGTATGAGATTCCCAGTGTGGGAAGGGTCCATAGTGGTTTCATGAAGGCTTTGGGCCTTCAAAAGGATGGTGGGTGGCCCAAAGAGATAGGCCCAAGAAGCCATGGCTATGCCTACTACACCCTCAGAGAGGAATTGAAAGTGATGCTGCAAGCGAACAAGGATGCAAAGTTCATAGTCACAGGCCATAGCTTGGGAGGAGCTTTGGCCATTTTGTTTGCAGCAGTGCTAATACTTCACGATGAGGCGTGGCTTTTGGATAGGCTAGAAGGGGTGTACACGTTTGGTCAGCCCAGGGTGGGAGACACACAATTCGGTGAGTTCATGACAAGGAAGTTGGAAGAGTATCAAGTAAATTACAGGAGATATGTCTATTCTAATGACATGGTGACAAGGATCCCTTACGATGATAAGACCCTGTTCTTCAGGCACTTTGGTCCTTGTCTCTATTTCAACAGCCTATACGAAGGGCAGGTATGAAATGTCAATGACCAATTCTAGCTAACAAGGGCATGTTTCACTTCTGCTTAAGCCATGGTTTGAGACTAAAATGCAAAGTTAAGTTGAGATATAACTCAATGTGGTTTCGTCAAACATGTTAAATTGAATTAAAACTCAGTTTGCACCATTCAAACCATGGTTTAAGGGGTGCAATGTAGTACAATTTAATTATTATTCCTTTTATGTATTGGATTCCAGATTCTAAAGGAGGAGCCAAACAAGAACTATTTCTCTTTGTGGTGGGTCATACCCAAGGTCTTAATCGCACAATGGGAGCTTGTTAGAAGTTTCCTTATGCCTTTGGTCATAGGTAGCGACTACAGAGAACCGTTAATAATGACTGCGGTTAGAGTCCTAGGGCTCATAATTCCAGGCCTTCCAGCTCATCTTCCCATAGATTACGTCAATGCCACTCGATTGGGATCATTGAATTCACTTCAGCATCTTCCAGCTTCACATGACGCCAAAATTGATTAATGCTAACCGATTGCTTGACCAGCAAGTAATTGTTCCCTTTAGAAGTTGGAATGTCCGTTGATTCAATTACTTTAATAAAGATGTGTTAATTTATCCTAATTGTGGTGCATTTGGTGGTTTAGTTAGAACTCTAAGATATTTTGAGACATAATGCGACAGAAACACAAGAATTAAAGTGAATTAAAGAATATCCCTTAATTTTCTCTTCTAACCAGCTCAATCATATGTATTAAATTGCCTCTCAACATTATCAATATCATGCAACACTTCCCTCATTAATTTGAAAGTTTCTACAATGGAACTACATGTTTCACAGGTACAATTGATCCTTCTGATGTAACAGTAGCTCATGCAAATAAAATAGCAGTAGCTTCATATCTCAAATTGAAGTTTATATCACTGAGTCAAATTTATTAAGCGATATCAAACAAGAAAGGTTATAAATTAAACTACAAGCGAATAAAAAATTGAAGCATGCCTAGTTTTGAGAAGGAAAGACTAAATTGCTGAGATTTTTTGTGGTTAATTTATTGTTCAATTATATAGATAGATAATAGATTACATCATGAACAAACTGTCATGTAAGGAGAAATCGACACAAAGAGCACACAAAAAGAAGCTTATTTCTAAAGGTTGGCCTACATAGGTACATATATAGTATTAATCACTGAATCCAAACAACTCCCAAGTGTGGGGGTGCAAGGGACTTAGATTTTATCAAAAAACCTTCAGAGAATGCGCCAGTATTTCATGCATTGCAAGACAGCCATGACACAGATCTAGTGTCAACTCACTAAGCTTCTCTCTTTGTACACCTTTCGTTCATTAACATGCAGCGCATTTTAAATCTATCTGAATTTTCAAACCTGTTAAGGGATGTAATCAACCTTTCATCAAAATGCATAAAAAATGAACAAGAATGTAACTAGTGCAAATCTCTAGTAAGTAAATAGGGGAATAATGAAATTGAGCATGAAACCTTTTCATTTATCAGAAAACCGAGGTACATTTGAGATTTAAAAAATAATCCCCCATCCCACCTTATCTTTCAAATCCCAAAGCATTTTTTTTGACTGAAATAGTGGGGTTGGTCAAACACATTATATGTCCTCTAAAAAAGTCAAACATAGCTCCTTGAACTTACCCCTTGGCACATGACCAAAGATGATTTTCAAAACTTCACAAATCAAAGACTTGCAAACGAGTGATTACTATACTAGGACAAGGTTTACAGAGAAAATTTACCCAGCTTCACTTGAATTAAAAGGCATGGCAGGTGAAACAACCACTCAGAGAACCCATTTGGCCAGTTTTATGGAACGATATTGCCCTGTGGGAAGTTCTGGCAACCTGATGGGACTGGTTGGCTTGAACTGAAGTTCTCATTTCCTGAGCTTTTTTCTGAGCCATTCTCAGCTTGTTCATAATCTTATCCATAGAGGATGCTCGCTTCTTTTCCAACTTCATCTGAAATGGAAAAAATTATAATGAGATTATGACTCATTTGCTTTTGTCCTTCTTCCTCTCTAGTTGTCTCCTCTTTTATCTCTTAGCAATAGTTTTTGGTCCCCAAATAGAAAGGAATCCTTAATGCATGTGTGCTGTGAAATGAATTTACAAAAATACAGTCCTTGTAATGCTTGGTTTGTACATAAGGAGAAAGATAAAAAAAAGGGGCCTTTCTATTTGTCACACAATACATGCATTTGTCACAAAAAAAATTCTTTAGGACTTTGCACCAGTGTTATTAAATATCTGTTATAGCAGAATAGCGTAGCGGGATTTGAGTGTTAATTGGCCGCTACAGCAAAAATAGCGGCACTATAGCAGAAAAAATTGTAGGTTTTGAGAAAAACGCTATTTCCACTATTTCGCTATTGATAACACTGCTTCACATCACACAGCTGACAATGAGCAGTTTCCATCCCTTCTTGACCATAACTTGTTCATCATCTTATGACAATGGACGTGTGATCAGCCTTCATCCTGCTTTTCTTCTTATGGCCATGCATTAATTGCAAACATTTTACTAGCATATTGAAACAACTTTGGAATATGTTAAAGAAGAAACTTTGAATATTGAAACAACTAGCTTATTGAAATAACATTTACTACTATACTGCTTCAATGTTACTAACATTTATTAGCATATTTACCAACATTGAAATATCTTTACTATCCCAATAGTAAAAGCTAACAGAGGCTGACCAAAATTAAATTGCGGGGAAAGTGGGTTATATTTCAGCACCATGTATTAAGAAAAGGAGGGAGAATTCCAAAAAGAAACTTCTAATGAAAATATTTACCATGAAAAAGCAATAACAACTTGGATGGTTATTTAAGCCAATAAATTGTTATATATACATATAATCACTTTAAGTGGTTATTTTCCTTTTATAGTAAATATTTTTAAAGAGGAATTTCTTATTGGAATTCTCCCAAGATAGAAACACCAGGAATTAACCTCTAGTTTCCGTATAGCTGCCTCGGCTTTTGCCTTTTGCAAGTTCTCCCATGCAGTGATTTTGGCTTCCTCCCTTTTAGCCCTGGACAAATGAAAATTTCTCCACTTTATAAACAATCTGAAGTTTGTGGTATCACCATGAACTATAACTTCTAGGAAACTCTAGCTTCTGGTTAAGAGTAGAGTAAAAAAGGAAAAGGACGGGTTTAACAAGAAAACTTCTCTACTCAATAGCAATTTCTTTATATATGAACCATTAGTTTCAGTTTAAAGCTGTCTTTAATCATTCTCCTATATTTGCCACATACATTTAATGCATGTAATACAACACAAAAGCAAACATACTTTGAACCAGTCTTTGACCTTTCCGAAATGTCCCAAGAAGATCGCGAGCTTGTTTCTTTCTTTTTCCAGCTGTCGACATTTTCGGACCCTCCTCTGCCAGAAAATAGGGCCCTGTGTTTCTTCGACCACCTTGTCACGGTGACGCGTTCGTCTACCTGCACATCCCTGATATCCGTTTTAGAGAATGAGGGACTTTGCAATTCCGTGACAGACAGGGAAGGGGGTGGAGTGGAGGCAGAGAAAGAATGCCTCATATTGGGAGAGGAGCATGAGCTACCCTCCGGCGGGCTCATTTGGGTCGCCATGTCCCTTCTCGAGACTGCAGGAGATATATTGGTGCCGGCATCTTTGAAACCATCAATTTTCTCATCTGCAAGTTACAACCAACATCAAGAACGATATATCATATTTCAAAATCACGTGAGAATACCATCGTTATCTGTACTTGCAATGACATCATCAAGCATAAAATTGTCAACTATAAAAGTAGCAGTCGTGTCTGAAGAAACTAGTTTTCCATCCACGCCTCCTTTCAACAACAGTTATTACAGGATCACACTACGAGAATTTCACAGAAGATAAAGGATTAACTGAAAGTCGGGAAAAAAATGGGGGTCACTGTTCAAACATGTCATATTAATTGAGTATGCAATGCATAGATGAAGTTAATTTTCAAGCATTAGTTCATTTATGTATACGTCAAAAGCGTTTAATTGTGCTGTAAACAGTCATAATAATGTACTGCGACACCATCTAAGGTGATTTATTCTTATCATTACTATCTCAAAAGCCATCAATGATATAGTATAATTGAATTAAGGTGTTAAAATCTTGATACTAATAATGAATTACAATTTTATTTTTGGTAACAATAATGTATCACAATTAATCTCATATATAAAAATCATATTTATAATTTCATCAAAATCAAATGGGAGGTGAGGTTTTAAACAAAAGGATAAAAACCTTGGGCAGGCATTGATGACTGACTCTGCATCTCAGAGCATCCATGGACACTAACCGAGCGAGCCATACAAGGATCCGTCCTCGCCGGAAGAACTCCACCGTTGCCACCAGAAGTGACAGCTAATCCATCAGCCAAGATAACACCAGCAGAAAACGGCGAGGCAGCCATAAAACTCCCTCCATTCCCACCATGGAACATCGGCTCCACTGCAGGCGAATACATCGAGTAATATGCCACACCAGGCGGCCCAAGTGGACCACTCTTCGACTTGGGCCGCCTCTGCGGCAGCTGAAGCGACGCCCTTCCAATGCCGTCTCCCGAAACAGGACTCATAATCCATCTCTCAGCATCTTCCCACTTGGATGGCAAAGCCCTCCCGTTGCTGAAAGGCAACAACGCAGCACCAACCTGCTTGCGGGCAGCACCGGAATGCAAAGGAACTCTCTCTGAGCACCAACCCTTTTGCATTGCCACACCACCTTGGTGATAATTCGGGGTACCAGGACTAGGGAAAGTGCCAGAACCAGACCTCCTAGAAGTAATTGAGCTCTTTTTCACTGCTCCAAGGCGCGGGGAAGATACGGCGGCAATGCCATTGTTCAGATCTAATGAAGCAGGCCTCCTTCTATCATGCTTCTTGAATAATGCCTCAGATCTTAATCTCCTATCCTGACATTCTTTGATGAAAAATAATATATATTGGAATTTTTTTTTCAAAATTTTGTAATTGTAGTTTGGGAGGACATGAAAAGTGGTACCTTTGAGAGCTAGAGAGAAAGAGTTCCTTGCTGAATCAAATTCCAATAATTGGTTTCCGTCTTCAGTGTCAGCATCACTGTCTTCCTTTTGCACTGTGATGTGGATACAGTGTCAATTTTGAAAAATTGGGAACTTTTTCCCACTCTGTTTTTTTGTTTTTTTCAACAAATAAAAGAAAAAATTCAAAAAGCTCACGTTACAACACGGGAGTTACATTTTTTTTCACCTTTTGCTTTTTCATTTTGTCCCTTTCCGTAGAACTGAGCTTGGTGCTTCTTGCTCTGCACCGAATCTGCATGTTCTTTGTGCAGATCCGGATCCGGATCTGGACCGCTCCAGCTCTCGCTCGGTGGAAACTCACTCTCCTCGTTCCCTACCAAATGCTGAAAAGAAAAAAACAGATCCAGCAACAAAAATTCAACACCAAAACTGAAAACCATTACCAACCAAAAACATTAAAAAAATAAAATAAAATAAATTCAGGCTTTCACTATCTCAGATTCGTAACTCAAAATTTTCATTTCCAACTTTCAAGTTTCAGCAATTGAATTAAAAAACAAATTCCATCATCCATCACACAGTCGAAGCTAGAATAAAGAGTTGCATGAGCACGAAGGAAACTCAAAAAGGTTAAAAATCGCTCCAACCGCAACGGCTCAACTGGATCGTGACAGCAATTATGGCAATAAAAAAAAAGTTGCAAACGATTATTCATAATTGCAGTAATCATAATGCAAATGCTGCCTCAAATGAACCGTGACACAAAATGCAGTAATATATCAGCTGTAATTTTGTTTTTTGGTCAAATTGTTCTTTAAAAATTGCAGTAACATCAATGCAGATTTTTCTTGGATCGTGACAGCAATTACTGGAGCTACTTCTTCTTCGCAATTTTATTGCAATTACAGTGATCGCAATGCAATTTCGCGGTTGTGGTGAGTGTAGTTACGAACCGCCGGGGAGAGTTGTTGGGAGTTGAGGGAGTCGCGGTCGTCGTGGGCGTCGGAGGCGAAGGAGCAGCGGTCGACGCTGGCGGAGGCGGAGGAGAAGAGGCTGAGGTTGGACTCCAGCGTGACGATGACCGAGTCAGGGCTGGTGTCGCCGGCGGTGGGTCTCGATCTGGAACCTGAAGCTGATGCTCGCCTTCGAGTTCTGGTGCTACTTCTTCTCCACGAGCTTCGTTCATGGTGGAACCCTAACTCCGGCATTGTCAAGGAAACTGAGTTCAGCTTTGAGTGAATCGCATTGGCATAGAGAAGCAACAACACAATTACACAGAGTGTGTCTGAATATGGCGGGTATTACTATAAGCGTTAAGACTTAAGAAGAATAAGAATGCCTAAATATGCTTTTTTAACATTTCTTTGTTTATATAATACACTTTAATCATATGCGGTGGTTAGATGTGTAAATTTTGTTACTGAATTGCCACAATGTATCATTTCTCTCATAGTTGAAACTTGAAGGGAACACTCAAATCACTTCTCATGTCAATGCATGACTAAATAACAATGATTTATTTAGATTAAACAAAATTCACTTGACTCAAGCTTAACTACAAGTCCGATAATATTTTTTGGACAACAATAATATATATCACCGTAGTGCAACCATATAAGAATACAATGAGTGTAGGCTGTACACCAAATGTAAAATTTAATTTAAAAATATTTTATCATTTAAGTCTCTCTTTCGTTAGTTTGTATTAGCAACAACAATTATTATTTGTACCAAAAAGATTATACCTTAATGTATTATTATTAAATGATAGTAGAAAAGGTAACAACAACAACAATGTTTTAACTTTAAATGAGTTGTATTCATAAGAAATTATTAATTAATTCATGTATTATAACTTATATGGTAATATTAATTAGTTATATTTTAATAATTAGCTATTATTATATAAATTATAAAATAAAATTTATTATTTAATAGTTCATATATAATTATTAATGAGTACAATATTAGTGAAAAAATATTTGGTAACCAGTAGTTCATTTTGTGTAGACTCAATTATTATGAGTAAATTAGTCACCATTGTTAATGATAAATACCCTAAGTTAAAAAAAATAATAATAATAAAATACTAGCGTGAAAGAAATACGTTTATATTCGTAAACATACCGTGCAATCTCAAGGAGAAACAATATATCAAGATACGGCTATATCTATGCTAAGAAGCTAAGCAATCATTTTCAAGGAGACCTTTTGCTACAAAATAGGTTCCATTTCTACATGAGAACTTGATAGAGTGGGTCATAGTCATACATGGTCGTAGACAAAGACTTCATAGTTTCATAGTCATATCTCATAGGACCATAAAAAGGAGACAAATTATTTATTGCAACGGAATTAGTGGAATTTTGATTCTTGATCAGCTTTGTTTATTATAATTTTTTGTTAATCAAGTGCGTTATGCAAGAGGCTTGTGCTTCATTTCTTTTGATGCTTAATTGATCCTAATTACCCTTGACCATTGAATTTGACTAGTTATGAAATAACCATAAGGTCCATTTCTCTTCCAATGCTTTATCATAGGGTCCATTTTGGAAGTAATGAATTACTTAAGGGTATACTTGTCTTTTTGCTTTCAATACTTTAATATTGTTAATTTGACTAATTGCACCATTGGAGGAGCAATAGCATGCTAATGAATTATGATTATGCTAGGCATGCAGTTTACAGTTATGGGTCCAGTGGTCCTAACTTGATTGCCACTGTTACATTTCTTTCCAAATTTTGAGGCTAATTCGGCTAAAAGGTAGTATTACTTTTTGGGTTACCACTTTATATTCAACATTTTTCCAATGCACCTGTTATAACGGGGAAATAAATCACCAATGCAATGATTATTTTAAATTACTTATTTGGTTTGTTTATACAAACAAAAATTGAGAGAGACATTATTTTCACAATTTTAAAGATGGATTATTAAAGTTTACTCTTTTTTTAACAAATATATGTTTTGAGAATCAAATTTATATTTTCATTTTTACAAAGACAAACTAAATTGCTTACTACACGTCCAACTAACCTGTTGATTAATTCTTTGTTTGATGCCTCATTATAATTAGACTTAATAAAATTTGATAGAAATAAACCAAGGTGATTTATTGAGTCTATGGATAAAAAAATAATATCATTGTGAGAATTTTTTTTATAATCGATGGACGACTTCAAATAAATTAGATAGAGTTGAATAAATTTTGAATACCGATGAATTCAATAAAAAAATAATTAAGTTAACCAAATCTTGGTAAAGTGATTCCATCTGAATTTGTGTAATCTTTTACAATGCACTAACTGAATTTGAGACATTATTGTCTTTGTAGCAACAGAGGAGAAATTTATAAATTACTAGTATTTCTTTTATCGAAATTAATTTTTCAAACAACTTAATCTTCTAAGTAATTATTTTGAAGGAAAAAAATATAACAAAGTGCTTACGTAAATACAATATA
>QANU01107957.1:152816-173355 GCA_003254905.1 Nissolia schottii
CCAAAAGACCCCGCGCGATCACGGAGGAGATCGATCCCGAGCACGGATTCGGCGGAAGCAGTTTACCGCGCAGTGGAATAGAATGGAACACGGCGGCTCCGACGAGGAAATGATGATGGTACCGGCGTTGGACGGCGGAGCCTCGCAATCGTCGTCGGAGGAATGCCCGTTCCAATTGCTGCGAGGCACGAAGGCTTCAGCCGAGAGCATCGTGGCGGAGATGCTGTCCATAAAGAGAGACGGAAAACCCAAATCGTTCCTCAGAGAGCTCCTCACTCAAATGCTCCTCCACTTCCTCACTCTCCGCCAGGTTCCTTTCGCCGCCACACTCCTCCTTCAGCTAGGGTTCCGCAATTTCAGTTTTAACAGCGCTTTCTACAAATGAATCGAATTATCAAGAGATAAAGTTAGAAAAAAAAAAGATTAATATCTTTTTCTTTCAAATATTTTTATTTAGTTAGATCACTATGTCTCCTTATAGGTTCGGCATAATTGAATCGTTGATGAGACTAATTTTCATATGTTTGTTGGAGTACAAGAGTTACTTAGTGTATAGAATTCAATGTAGCATACACAAGCTTGGGAAAACTCATGTTGAGATGATAATATGCCCAGCTCAACTCGAGCTCGGCCTCGATAAGAAGTGAGCCTAATTCCTGTGCTTTGTTCGCTGGAAGCTCACGAGCTAGTTTGTTAGCTATTGAGTAGAACATAACAATGTTCGAGACTTCACGCATTTAATGAACGAGCTCAAATTAGTAGCTCAGACTTGATTCATAAACCCATGAGCTAGACTTATTGAGCTATTAATGTACTGAGTTAGATATAGTCCACCTAGCTTGACACTTCTAGCCCTGTGCATGAGAGTTGCTTTTTGAGATTTGATATTAGGAATTTAAGTTAACTAGAAGCTCATGAGCTAGTTCGTTAGCGATTGTGTGGAACAGAACAAGGTTTGAAGCTTCACTTATTTAATGTACAGGCTCAAATTATTGGCGTTGACTTGACTCATAACCCGTGAGTTAGACTGATTAAGCTATTAACGAACTGAGTTATAAATAGTGCACCTAGCTTGACACTTCTAGCCCTGTGCATGAGAGTTGCTTTTGTGAGATTTGAGATTAGGAGTTAATGTGATTTATTGCCTCCACTACCTTTTGTAGATTAGCTCAACCAATCCTTTGTGGTTTTTAAATTTTGTATGATATAACAGATAAATTTGAATAAAATTGAGGAAGTAGTTGGTAAGGTATTTTTGGGTGTGTTGAATCAAGGGCATTAATATGTTTTTGATTTTCAGGTAAATCGTTCTATACTGATGGAGGAAGAGCGTGTTAGAATGGAAACCGAACGGGCCAAGGTGCCTTTGGAGTTTACAACCCTACAGCTTCACAACTTGATGTATGAGAAGAGTCACTATGTCAAAGCAATAAAGGCTTGCAAAGAATTCAAGTCAAAATATCCTGACGTGGAGCTGGTGTCTGAGGAAGAATTTTTTCGTGGTGCACCTGAAGATGTCAAGGGCTCTGTTTTGTCAAATCACAGTGCCCATGATCTCATGCTTAAACGTCTTAATTTTGAGCTGTCCGAGGTGACTATGAGATACTCTAATTCAAAATCCTACTAGTTTGAGTTTTTTATTTTTTTTTATTTTTTTTGCTTGTAAAGAAAATAAGAAATCATGATAGAATTGTTAATTTTCATGCATCTCAACATGTCTATTGAAATTGGGAATATGATCTTGAGGTTTGATTGACTGATCTGAGAGGTAGTAGTTGAAGCCTGAAGAATATATACTTACTGAAGGAGTGCAATGTAATTGACTTGATATTTCATTAATAAAGTGACAGAGAGCAACTTATATACTGCGCTTACTTGCTAAATGAGTGTGGGCATTTTAGGTTAAGTCATATAAGGAGCTTGCTGTACCATGTTAAAGTTGAAAAGTTCTCTCTCATTTATCTAATGCTTGTGGTAATAATTTCCCTTCTATGTGCTTTCTAGGGAATAGCAATAGATGTGCTCATACTTCTTGTTTGCAATTTTGTTTAAGCGCAAAGAGCTCTGCAAACTTGACGAGAAACTGGAACAACAAAAGAGAACCCTTTTGGAGACAATTGCGAAGCGAAAGAAGTTTTTGTCAAGCCTCCCTTCACATCTCAAGTCTCTTAAGAAAGTATCCTTACCAGTACAAAACCAACTGGGAGCAGAGCATACCAAGAAAATAAAGCGGCATCATTCTGCAGAGTTGCTTCCCCAACCTCTATATGTGATTTACTCGCAGCTGCTGGCTCAAAAGGATGCATTTGGAGAATCTATTGATCTGGAGATTATAGGAAGCCTGAAAGATGCTCAAGCTTTAGCCCATCATCAAGCTCACAAGGATACTGGTAAATGAGAGTAGATGTGTCAGTTCTATTATTTGTGGATTGGAATTGTGTTATGTAGTTTAATTACAGGTTCAGAGAATCTATTGATACAGGATTATAAACTTACAACTTTTTAATACGATTTTGATGATTCAACTCCAAACCAAAACCTCACCGACATATCTGCTGAAAATTCAAGCTGCTGAAAATTGGTTGTAAATAGTTTCTGTCGTGTCTGGGGTGGATAAGGGCTCCAATCGTTGGTCCCTCAGGTTCTCTCCTCTGGTCTCAGGGTCTTGGAGCTCTTGTATACAAGAAAGAGGACAGTGGGTTGCTCCCTCTCCAATGCTTAAGTCAGTATCGAGAATAAGGAGTGCTCAGAAAGAGTGAGAGAAAGAATGAGCGGACCTCAATAGTGGGGAAAGGGTTGGTGACCAAGAATACGTGGTGGTTGTGGGTTACTTATGATCTGGGTAGTTAGTTACTTATAAGGTTTTCACCACATTATGCCCTACTGGGCTTCCAGGCTGTACACTATGATTTCGATAGTAGTAACACAATAACAAGCTAAGGAAAAGAAAATTATTACTGGTATTGAAGAATTGTCATGTTTACTGATGGCTGCCACTCAATGTTTTCTTGGCTTGGATTGAACATATGCCCTTTTTCTCTATGTGTATGGTGTACCTCACTTAGCCTTGGTGTTGCGTAAGCATTTGAATATTGTAATCCTGTCCTCTCTGGCTCTCTTCAAATTTCCATGTTTTTTTTGTTGTCCAAACCAATAATACAAAATCTTGGAATTCATTATGATGTGGTTTTATCCCTTAGGTATTTCCATGGGTTCCAAATTGGAAGATGGTGTACGTGATGAAGATGGTCAGAAAATGAGTAAAAGGCCAAGGAAAGTGCAAGACAAAGAGAGCCTTGACCAGGTGGGAATATTTCAAGTTCATCCACTGCAAGTTGCTCTCCATGTCTATGACGACGAGGTTTCTGATCGACAATCTACAAAACTCGTCACTCTAGAATTTGAGTACTTGGTGCAGTTGAATATGATATGTGTTGGAATTGAAGCATCTAATGATGATCCTGATAACGACATCTTATGCAATTTATTCCCTGATGATGCCGGCCGCGAGCTTCCTCACCAGGTTTGTGTGTTATGTTACGCGTTATTAGCATTTTTTCTTGGTTATCTATCTGTATTTTTCTTTGTATTCATATGCTTGTTTTTGTTCAATGATGGTGCAGTCAGCCAAACTCTTTGTTGGGGATGCCACAATGTTTAACAGTGTTAGAACTTCACGTCCTTACAAATGGGCTCAACGTCTTGCTGGGATTGATTTCTTGCCTGAGGTGCCTCCCTTGCTGCTTAATAGACGCCAAACTTCCGACAACAGTGATGCAACCAAGGATGAAGATGTTATACCTGGTGTTTCACTGAATCACCAGCAGAACCAAGTACAGACAGTTCTGCAGAGAATTCGCTCAAGGAGAAAAGCTCAATTGCTCTTCTCTTAGTTCCTGCTCTAGTATGCTTATAGTTTTAGAATATTAAGTACCCTTCTGGGAATTCAATGAAGATAAATATGTTGTGATAAACTGAAAGCTTGGTTTCGGGCTATGATTTGGTTGTATTATCATGACAGACATTTAGTAATTTTTTCCCCTTCTTTTTAACCCTCCCTAGTGTAAATTCTTGTAGTGTTGTGTTTTCATCCATCTAATGAAATTCCATTCTACTTTTGAGGATCTACAAGTATCTTGCTTATCAGTGTGATTTTAAATGCCCAAGTTAAAATTTGTGGGAGTGTCACTTGCCTACAGGTAACAATTAGAATCTCTTACAAAGCTTGAATGGCCTCTTCTGTCCTGCAAAAGTGTTCCACGGGCTTTGCACACTTCTGCGTGCAGTTTGGATGATTGGTCACCTGTCAGAGCCTCACTCACCCCTACCTAATGAGGGTTAATCTCTTGCTATCATATTCATATATAATGTAAGATGGTTGCTTCCAAATCCGCTTTCGAAGATATGTCTCTTGCAGGTTATGTCAAACCTACTTGCTCTGAATTATCTAAAGTTTGGCCACTACAAGCAACTGCGTTTAATTTTAGAAAGTTTAATTCCCACATACTATAAGTTATCTCAGAAAGTTTCAAGACATTTGATTATACGTCTGATTCTGTGTTGGGTGCTAAAAGTGATCTTGATGAGCTGGCACAAATTGAAGAGGAACTTGAAAATATAGAGTACATTTATTGTTTCAGTAAGTCTTGAGTTCTTTTTGGTTGATTATGGAGTCAAGGAGCCAACCCCCTCTAGTGGGAACAGCACAGGATTTTGTGGTGGTTGTTGATTATGGGGTCCTGGAATTTCACCTGGCTCTTTGCACAAAATTCAGTGTGGATGAGAGGCTTAAATTTAAAAGCCAAGGTATATAAACTTCTCTTTTTCTCTTGAATTCTGATTTAAGGATTTCAATTCATGTCGCTGAAATTTTGAAAAAAAAATGGACATTAAATGTGATTACTTTTCGTTTTTTTTGTTTCCCTGATATTATCCTTTGATTGTGAATTTGTGATACATCTGTCATGTGTATTTCCATGTACACAATTTCTTATGGAAGCAACTTTTCGGTGTGTACTGAAACATATTCTCACCGTGATTGCTCCCCCTCCTTAATTATTCTTGGTCTTCTAAAAAGAAGATATGAAACTCTCAAGTGCTAATCTAAAAATTATTTGGTCAGCATCACCTTGAAAATTGATAGGCGTGACATCCTAATCTATAATTATAATGCCTATAATAATACATGTAGTCGTAATATTTGGACGTCATTCTTCCGGTTTTTGAAATGGAGTGGGGCCCAGGTGCTTGCATATTCTTTTAGACTCTGCTACTGTTGTTTTTAGAACTATTCTTATTCTTATTATTTTGGGTTAAAGATGTGCTGAACAGTATATAATGATGATGATGCTGGTGGTGTTTTTCCAGCCTTCTGGCTAAAGAAAGCAATATTTTATATCAGGAAGCAGTGAGGAAGCCGAGAATTCAAGACCAATTCTATAGTCAGAACTCAGAAGTCACATATTTAAGATAAGCCAGGTAATTTAGGTGACTAATTTCATAATTTTTTAAAATTGTCAGTATACAAAATTTACAAAATTTATTGACTCAAATTAATCTAGTTTGAGTTGGGTCAATCTATTCCGTGGATAAAACTCTTTTAACTCTAGTTTTTCTTAATCACAGGAATCAAATTGTGCTGATCCACTTGCACTGTTGGCAATTCATAATTTGTTTTACTTTGCTTTATTGACTTTATGCTCTATAATAAAATATTAATTTATAAGAATGGATAATGTAACACTATCATCCAATCATGTGTTACTATATGAAAAACTTTTGAAATAATTTGAGTGGGGCTCAATTATTTTTATTGATATGATATTAGATGTCCTTGTAAAACACTCTCCCCACATATAATAAATTAATCTTATAATAATGACAACTTATGTTTATGGTCACTCGTTAAAGAAATCTTCACTTCACGTCAATAAAACGAAAGGATGTGCCAAAGACCTGACCAACATGTTTATAATTATTCTCTAGTCAGAACCCAGATGTCAACTTCTCCACATGAACTTTTGCTTCAATTATGAGCCACACATAAATACGGATATGCTAGTACAAAGCTAAAAGGGGCATGGTTCATCTTTTTTCCTTCTATGTGTGAAGAGCCCCATGTATCGGTTTGTGCTGCTGCTGTTGGGAGTACTACCTCTGTTGATGTGGTCAAAAGCTGAAGCTAACGATCATGAAAGAGAAGGAAGCTGCGTGGACTACAAGATCGTGAACATTGGAGCAGTCATAGACCTCAATTCACGTGTTGGAAAGGAGCAGAAGATAGCTATGGAAATTGCAATCCAAGATGTTAATCACCTAAAAAGTTGTTACAAGCTTGTCTTGAATTTCAATGATTCTTTTCGGAACCCATCTCGGGTGGTGGCAGCCGGTAACGTTCAACTGAATTCTTTTATGTTGATTTTTCACCTGACATTCTTATACATGATTTCTCGCACTTACGTCATATGTCATGTATGAATTTTACTTTCTTAATCAATGATGAAATATCATGTGTCAAGGTCATGTTAAAAGTCACCATAAAATAATTCATTCTCCCTATCTTTTTGATAGAAAAATACTTTTTGTTCTTTTTTGTGGATTATACTATTCCTATTCTTACACCTATATAAGTTGAATTGTAAAAACAATAATAAATATCTAATAATAGTGGTAGGAAACATTTAGAAGTACATTTTAGTTTTTTTGAAATATAACTAGACATTCCATTAAGTTTGACTTCAAAAATGACATGATATCAAAAATGACATGATATTTTACTTAACTAGATGTTAAAATATTATTGGTGTAAACACGTAGGAACATATTTTCTTTTCCAAATTTTGCAGTTGGGTCCTGCTAGCCCCTCGACGAGAAAACTAGATAAATATGGGTATAAAGTAAATATATTTCTGTATCTGGTAAATTATTTATAAATGTATGGGCGATGGTACTGAAATCACCACAAGCAATGATGATTTCAACACCATTTTTTTTTATAAAAAAAAGTACAGTATTGAAATCGTCACAAGCAATGGTGATTTAGCACCATTTAAAAAAAAGCGACGTTACTGAAATCACAACAAACAATAGCGACTTCAGCACCATTTAAAAAAAAAATACTAAAATCGTCACAAGCAATGGCGATTTCAGTACCATTTTTTTTATAAAAAAAATTCAGGAGTGCTAAAATCGCCATGGGGTGGCGATTTCAGTATTTTGCCATATACATTTGTAAATTTCATTTTGCATCCATATTTTGGGTATTGTGTTTATACAAAATAATATTAATGTTAATACCCCATTCGACCATCACAACTTGATTTTATTTAAATTATCATTGCTTTCAAGGGAGTCGTTAGGTTTAAACGTGATATTGCTAGAACTAAACATATGCCAAATCTATTAATCTAATATCAAAGTATACCAAGTAATGCGGTTTTATTAGTGTCAAAAGTAGTATACCTAGGCGAATGCTACTAACAAAATTTACCTAACCAGTGCCCTTATTAAGGAGAAAATAATGAAAATATTTTTCAAGTTTTTTTTTTTTTTTGTATTCAATTGCCAGATTTATTTTTCCAATGCATCCAACCAAGGAATCAAACTTAAATTTTTTTTTTTTCACTTCTGGTTCTTTAATCGGTGTTAGTAAACTTTTTTATTTTAATTACCATGTTTTCTTTTTACAGTGTTGTTTCTTTTTCCTGAATTTCACTTTTTATAGATAGAACTTAAAAGAACGATTATTACCTCTAAAGCCCTGATATAAAATATTATTAGCTGGTTCATAACAGATAAAGTTAGATTACATTTTTCTACATTTTATATAGTTACATGTGTATGCATTACCTGATGAGTGAATTGTTTATCTGATACTTCGTATGCTTATATGAAGCCTAGAGCGTGAATAACAATTACTGTTGAAAACTTTCCTTCAGAAGCTAGAAAGGCTTTAATTATTTTGTTTACAATATTTTTGTTTTTCATGCAACTATAGATCTTGCAAACAAGAAGAAAGTTCAAGCCATCATAGGAACAAAACTTGATGGAGCAGCTTTGGTCAACGAGATTGATGAAAGCTCAAAGAACATCCCAATCATATCCCTAACATCATCTTCTAGTTCAGAAATAACAGTTCCAATCCCATTGCCATACTTCATACAAATAGGCAACGACATTACCCTTCAGCTGCAGTGCATTGCAGCCATCTTGGGCCAATTCAATTGGCGAAAGGTGACAGCAATTTATGAACATGACAATGGCTTCACCTCTTATTCAGATATATTAACAAAACTCACTTATGCCCTTCGCCATGTTGGCTTTGAGATTGATCACCATGTTGCTTTTCCTTCAATCGCAACCCTTTTAGACCCAGCACAAACAATAGAAGTTGAGCTTAGGAAGCTAAAGAACAAGAGCAACAGGGTCTTCTTGATCATACAGTCTTCCTTGGAGTTCTCCACTCTGCTATTTGAGAAGGTGAAGCAAATGGGGTTAATGGGAAAAGGGTCAGTATGGATCATAGCAGATGATTTAGCTAGCCACCTCGATTCAATGGATTCCTCTGTCACTTCCAACATGCAAGGTGTTGTGGGATGCAAAACCAGCTTCATGGAAACGAGCCGGGCTTTCAAACGGTTCAAGTTCATGTTCAGGAGCAAGTTTGGATTGGAGTACCCTGAGGAAGAAAGCCCTCTACCAAGCATCTTTGCTCTTAGAGCTTATGATGCTATTTGGGCCGTTGCTCATGCTCCAAAGAAATCACAAGCAAACTTTTCCTCGGAAGAGCTATCAACAAGAAGAACTAATCCTTGCCTAACTAGGTGCGGTCGACTGAATGAATCAGATGATGCTACAGTGTCTTGTCATAAGTCATGTTTACTATGGGATGAGTTATCAGAGAATATTTTATCCAGTAATCACGAGGGTCTTAGTGGGAAGATAAGCTTTAAAGATAGAAGGTTATTGGAATCACCAACCTTTAAGATTGTCAATGTTATTGGTAGAAGTTACAAGGAGTTAGCATACTGGTCACCGGAATCTGGTTTCTTAGAGAACCTTGTGAACCATGAAGAGATGAAGACAACAACAACAACAACTAGTGCTGGTTCTGGTTCTGGTTCTGGTAGAGTACTTTTAGGTAACAATGTGAACTGGCCAGGTGGCATGCAAACAGTTCCAAAAGGTTGGGTTTACAGTAATGAGGGAAAGCCTTTGAAGATTGGGGTACCGGCAGGGGATCCATGCCCTCATTTTGTGAATGTGACCTATGATCGGAGGCTGAATGAAACCAACATCACCGGTTTTTCAATCAGTGTCTTTAAATCAGTTGTGAAGCTCCTGCCTTATCACATTACTTTTGATCTGGTACCATTTTATGGCTCCTATGATGAAATAGTTGAGCAAGTGAACAACAAGGTATAATCATCTCCTCTACTATATAGGAAGTAAAAATATCGCAGAACCAGAGTTTTTCTCAAAATTTGTTTGCTGGAATAATATGGCATGCTTGTTAAGTCCAGGACGGGCAAATCCGCCATACCTTTTTATTCCATTTAACAAGTGTGTGTGTGTATATATATATATATTTTTTATTTTTATGTACGTTTCTGATGTAGGTTTTTGATGCTGCTGTTGGAGATTTACAAGTAATTGATCATAGATATGCATTTACTGAATTTTCACAACCATATATTCCATCTGGGATTTCCATGGTAGTAAAAGTAAAGCCAGATAGATCCAAAGAAACCTGGATGTTCATGGAAGCTTTCACAAAAGAAATGTGGTTGTTAATGGTAACCCTGCACATGTCCATAGCATTTGTCATCTGGTTGATTGAACGTGAAGACAATTTAGAGCTCATGGGGTTCGAGGCCATGCTCTGGTTCTCTGTCACCATATTTTTCTTTCTACACAGTAAGTCATGCCTCTAAACTCCTTTATCCCCTAAAATATCATCAATTTTTACTAGAGGATGAGCATTGGCACAGTAAGGTTTTTGCCTTGCGACTTAAAGGTCACGAGTTCAAACTGGCCTCAAACCACACATGTTCCTGCCCTTTCAAACTTTTAGACCGTGCACTATATATCTCGACAAAATTGGACTATGAGACCAACCTTTCAATTCCACATATTCCTCTATGAACGTACGTAAGTACATGTTTCGTTTACCTCAAATAATTAATCTGAAATGTAGGAGAGCCTGTGAAAAGCGGCCTGGCCCGAGCTGTGCTGGCACCTTGGCTGTTTGCAATTCTTGTAGTGACTGCCTGTTTTACGGCAAGCCTCTCATCGATGATGACGGTGTCTCAGCTTGAACCATCTGTGCCTGATATACAGACACTGCTGAGGACCAATGCAGTGGTAGGCTGCAATAAGGTTACCTTTTTGGTCCATTACTTAGTTGAAGAACTCAAATTCAAGCCTGAGAATGTCAGGGGATTTGAGTCCATCAGTGATTTCCCAAGGGCCTTTGAGAATAATGAGATTAAAGCAGCTTTCACAATTGCCCCTCATGCTCAAGTCTTCCTTGCTACACATTGCAAGGGCTACATCCAAGCTGGACCCACCTTGAAGCTTGGAGGATTAGGCTTTGTGAGTTTTTTTTGTTTTTTCTACATCAAAGATGAATGAAGTGATTAGTTAGGGTGTGTTGATGAGTTGGATTTAGGAGGGGGAAGAAAAGGTTTTGAGGGGGCTTAGTCATGGTTTTTATATGTCAAAATCATAAGTAAGCCCCCTAAAGCTTTTCCTTTTCCTCTCGCAAACACACCTCTTACCGGTATGACTCACTTATTCGTCCAAGAGTAAATAAACATGTATCGGTTATTCTGATAACTAAATACTGCAGTTTCCGGTTCTCCAAGAGTTGTCTCATAGTCTATACCTCATCAATTTATGCAGGCATTCCCAAAAGGTTCGGCCCTCGCAATCGACATATCGCGGGCAACCTTGAAGGCAATAGAAAGTGGTGAAGTGCAGAAATTAGAAGAGGAGATGCTATCCACCACAAACTGTGGATCTCCAACAAAGAGCCAGCAAATACAAAATGTAGAACTTGGCCCCAGGCCATTCTTTGGCCTATTTGGCATTTGTGGAACCATTGCTGCCTTTGCTTTCTCAGTCACCATTGTTCCTTTGGTTGGAAAGAAGGCACAGACATTGTTACAAAGAGGATTAAGGGTAGCAAGTTCTTGTGTTGGAAGGCACCTAAACAAGTACATGAGAAGTGCCCCTGCCCAAGATGTAAATAGCCCTGGGAACATACCATCAGCTAAGAATGAGCAAAATATAGTTAACATTGAGTTACCAATAACCCCTCACTCATGAATCACCAATTGTGTTAGTTATTAGAAGGAAGATATTCAAATGTTTTAGATAGAGTTATGCTAATGTAAAGTTACAAGTTTATTTTTCTTTTTCCTTTTTTATAAAAAGAAAAATTACTTAGTATAACGTTTGTAAAAATGTATAAATAGCATCATGAACGCTCAATAGATTTAAAGCAACCGACACAAGCATTTGAAATCTCACAGGAGGCATGACTCTCCTAGCACCAAACTTTTCATACTCACAACTCGAACTCAAGATCACTTGTTAAGAGGAACAAACTTCTAGCCACTCCAATAGACGAGTTGCTGGTATGTGAAAGTCCTTGATCGTTCACGATTTTACTTGAATGTGGAATCAAGCAATTCCATTTGCTTTTTTCTTCATCTTGTAATTATACCACGTGCTTTCGTGCATTACTCGTGAAAATGCTTTCCTATTTTTCAACATCACTGTATTGACGTTAGGCCCGCTAGTTGAATTGTCAAATTCTCTCAAATACACTGGCTGTGAAGCAATAACGAAGGGTCAAATAATTTAGAATGGTGTCTAAATTGTTTTCCACGTTATTAGGGTGCCTCTGCATAAGAATTCTTAGACAATAACCGAACCACACACACATACAATGCAAGTCAATCTTCATAATGACTCGGCCGCAAGACTAAGGCCACATTCAAAGCATGAAAGGCATCCCGAAGCACCACAATCACAACACTACTATATTATCTCCAAACTTTTTCCAGAAATCCAAATGGCTCCAAAGCCACCCACTAAGAAATTTCTCAATCCCTTCGCATTACACAATAAAAATGAAGAGTAAAGTAAAAAAGTACGAGGTTATTCATCACCCCGTAAAGATTGAATTCTACACTTAGGATTACAAGACAATCACTGATATAAGAAATAAATTATTACATGTTCATAAAACATAATATTGAATATACACATACATAATAATTTAACCTCTGCTTTTTAAGATATGAACAATTATCAATTTTTATATGGTTTGAGAAATTTTTTTATTGAACATAAATTTAACACATTATTTTTAGGTATACCCACAATAAAAGTGAAACTCACTTAGTGAAAGTTTAAAATACTTAATATAACACACAATAAAAGTGATATGACTCACTTATGCATGTGTCAAAAATAATATGATACACGTGTTATATAAACTTAATTATTATAAGACAACATGTCAACTTATACTTTATTGATTATATGATAAAATTTGAGCGAAACCCACAACTAAATAAAATGTAATCTAATAAATAATGTATATATATAGCATAATGTCTCATAATATGAGTAAAAACATTATTTTTTCTTACAAAAATATCAACGATGACATGAGAATCTCTTTCGCAAGTAGAGGCGAAGATTGGGATCTTTCATGTAAGGTCCCCACACTCATCTGCACACACACAGGTGACAGGTCTCGTGCGTATGCGTTTAAAGCGTGGTATTCACGCACAATAATGAGAACGTGACTGATTAATAATATGCAAAAAATAAAAATTGTAATACAAATTTAACCTATTATATTTACACACACGATAAAAATAAATATTATCTTCATTATTTAAAATATATTTTCTTATTTATAAGTTTCGTGAACTTTATTACGGCCATGAGCAAATATGAGATAATAAATTTTTGTCCACCCAAATAAAATTCTATTTCTTATTCTTCTTTTCCCATATGGATCTCCGCCGACAATGGCGTTGTGTGTATTTTTCCACTTTCTCTTTTTATTATTTTGGTAGTATTATTATTATGAGAGAGAATAAGATATATTGAGAGATGCAGAATGCTTCCAAAGATTCCACCACTTCCATGTGATGTGTGAGATGTGACCCCCTCCCTTCCCTCCCACCATTCCCAACATCAACCACCACACCTCCATTATATTCTTTGACTTCGCCCCTACAACATATATAGCAATATAGCAGTAACATAAAACAAGATAAAAGAAAAAAAAAAGGTAAAAATATAAAATGAGTCTAACAGCATTGATTCGTCATATAATCATATTTTGTCATGTAATAATTTCTCATTTATTATTTAAAAAATTATGCATATAAAATGAACTTAATTAGATGTTGGTGTAAAAAAAAATTATATTGTCAATACATATCGATTAAACTCATATAAAAAGACATCACAATATATATATATATATATATATAATTATTATGCTATTTGAACATACAAAAATATATAGATATCTTATCACTCTCTCACAACAGATCATGGGAATCATCATATAATATGGTGGACCTATGATGTGTTATGAAAGAATGACAAAGTATATACATAATTTTATATGTTCAAATAACAATATTTTTGTACATATAAATATTGTTTGTTTTAAGTTATTTTAGTTAGGCATCACGATCTATTTTTATTATATGTGTCTAAAATTAATGTGTTAAAATTATATTCACATAATAATTTTTTCTAATAATATATCAAAATAGAAAATAAAAATCAACATTAAACATATTTTATTCTTATAATGAGGCAAAATGACTCAATCAAAATTAGTCGAAGCCTAAGAATAAAATATAAAAAAAATTAGTCGGAGCCTAATACTTCCAAATACTAGGTACTAACTACTAAGATAAAAAGTTAATACTTAAAATCAAAGTCACCAAATAATATATATATATATATATAGGGGTAATTACATATATATGGTTTTCAATGGGGGCAAATCCGAAAATATGGACGGAATAAAAAAATTACGGATGTATGGGCGAGGTGCATGAAATCGGACCACGTTTGGCCGATTTCAGAACGAAAAAAAAAAAACGGGGGCTGAAATCGGCTTAGGGGCAGCCGATTTCACCCCCATTTAAAAAAAAAATAAATAATAAAGGGGCTGAAATCGGCTGTCCCATACAATTGTAGTGTAATGAAAACACTACGATCGTAATTTCCTTGCAATGACCACATTTTGGAAAATAAATGTTAAGGGGGCAATATACATGTAAAAAAACCTATATATATATATGTATATGTATGTGTGATTAACAAATATGTTTTTAACTCATGCTTACTAATTGAAAAATTATTCCTATAAAAGTTTACGATTAAATAGTAGTGTAAAAACATTTACATTATCTAGCCATAAAAATTAAGGAAAAATTATTATTTATACTCATTATTTATGAGATATCGTGTCAACTTAATATTTAGATGTATCATAACAATAATTAATATCTTCATATTAATTGAGCTTATTTAAATTCACACTAACATAATTAAGAAATGAGGTGAGTTATGACAGCCCCCCACACTTCACACAATATCTTATTGTCAATGAATCCAAATAATATATTTCAAAATTGAACTCCTCATTTTCGTTAGGTACAAAAATGAAAAAAAAAAGAAGAAATAAAAAGCTATCACCAATGCTATTGTGCCATTGACTTATATTGCATGATCCATAGATCAAAAAGACAAAACTGGAATTTGGCATCAAAACTCTCTCTCTCTCTCTCTCTCCTTCTGTACAATTTGGTACAACTCACAGTTAACAGATAAGAGTACAGCCTTGCAACAGCTTTCATTTTGAGTTTTTCCTTTGCACCATTTCCCAGTCTCTCTCTCTCTCTCTCACACACACACACAGAGACACCATCATTCCCCAAATCACAAGTCACAATTCACCAACAACAACACCACCGCTTACCTGAATACACTTATACACACACACACGCACACGCACACACACATAAAACGCTTCTTCTTCTCATTAATACTCCACAAAGCCACAGAACTCCCAGATCTCATCGCCACCATTCATTCAATCATCATCACCGTCGTGATTTCGTGACCTTCTTTGATCACCGTTCGATCGATCGGTGATCGTCGAGGGGGGAAAATGGACGGCTACGATGGAACGGTCAGGCTCGGAGCAATAAACCTGAAGCATGATCGGAGTGACTTTGACTCTGGACCCGACGTTTCGGTTTCTTCGCCGGTGACGAGGCAGAAAGCCGCGGCGGCGAAGCAGTTCATTGAGAATCATTACAAGAATTATCTCCAAGGATTGCAGGATCGCAAAGACAGGTATATTGTGAAATTCTGTTTTTCTATTATATTTCATAATTCACAACGTTTTTTTAAGTTTGAATTTGCGTTCCGCAGCTGAAATTGGAGTTGAATCAGCTGCAGTTTTCTGCGATTTTTTTTCTTTCTTGATTTTTCAGTGATTGCAATGTAATTACACTTGCGATTGCGATCGGAGTTTAGAACTAATGGTTGCATTGAATACGTGATTCTGGTGCATAGCTGTGAATTTCAATGCAAATTCATGCTATCTCTTACAGTATTTTGATTTGATTGGTTATGTTATGATCGCGCTTTACTGACGTTGACTCGAATAACGAGACAAGTAATTTAATCACTAATCACCACTTGATTGGTTCACGGTTCTACTTAAGTAGTAGTTAATTAAAATCTTAAGATCGAGTAAATAAAAAGATAAAGTTTTAGAGCAGAGTTTTACTTATAGCAGACTTACATGACTTAAAACTATATTAGTTAGAATTCAATATAAACTATGTAACTAAATTAGTTGAATCCAATAAACATTGATTTCGTTTTGTCATTTTATACCTATATGTGTTCTAGGTACACTGGTACAGATATATACTGCGTTTAATTACTCAAAATTGGTTGATCATATTGATAATGGACAATTACTTGGGTAAATTTTACTTGAAATGTAGGTGGTTCTAATTGGTATAATGAGTAGACTAAAAGAAAAATAGATATTGCTTTTAAGTTCTTATTGCTGTGTTTCAGACGCAGAGCGCTTCAAAGGAAAGTGCAGGAGGCTCAAATATCAGTTGAAGAGCAGGAGGAGATGATGAGGAATTTGGAGCGCAGAGAAACTGAGTACATGAGGCTTCAGAGACGTAAAATTGGAATTGATGACTTTGAGCAATTGACAGTAATTGGTAAAGGTGCATTTGGTGAGGTACATAAAAGAAAATTTAAGATCATGTTGCATCATGATCATAAACTTTTGGATTCATTAGATATAGTAGTCGCTACATTTGTTATAAGAGAAATTCTTGGTTAGTGGCTCTAGGAGCAAGAGGACTGATCCATTCACTATTTGACACATTAGCGAATATGATGGTTCAGGAGACAAGAGTGATCCACATTCACTTATCTGTTAAACAATGAATGGATCAGAGCAAAAGATTCTTTTTGCTTTGAAAGCAACTAAGAATTTCTCCTTAGTCATTTTATAAACTTTGCACCATAATATAAAAATTCTTTAACCTTTTTCTTTTTGGAAAATGTAGGTGAGGCTATGTCGTGCTAAAAGTACAGGAGAAATTTTTGCAATGAAGAAGTTGAAGAAGTCAGAGATGCTTAGTCGCGGACAGGTGCTTCCCACAAACTTCCCACATAATAATTCATCAATCCTCATACAGTTAATGCAGACAAAGGCATAATTCATAATTCATCACTTGTTTTCATAATTCATAATCCACAGTGTAGAAATCCAAATTTGTGTAAAAAATTTAGTCCAAAGTGCTAATCAGTACGTAGTATTCAACTTGGAGGTTGTTTAACTTACTTTTACCCTCATTTTTTTACTTTGTTGAAAAGGCATTGGCATTGTATGTAGGATACAACTTGTTTATTCCTGATATCTTCCATCTGTTTCCAGCTGCTGTGTTGTCTCACTTACAATTTTTTAGCTATAGAGAAGGTGATGCATATGTACTTTGACATTTCGATGCAAAATGGAACAAATTCATTCATTATATAGGATCTTATCGCTCGCATAATGTTACGTGCAAGGTTGTCAAACTCGAGAGTTTAAGTAAACTCGTCAAGGCTCTGTAAACTCGAATCGTAAACTCGTAAGAGTTTACATATGTAAAAAATATATATTATAAGCAATATAATTAGAAACTAAATATGATTAAATTTTGTATTCATAATTGACATTGAATAATGTTAACTTTAAAATAAAATAAATGAAAAAAAAATCATAAAATATACCTTAATGCATGACACTTAGTTATGTCATACTTTATTTTGTGCATGTATTACTTTATATTTTGATAAAACATAGCTCAATTATGATAAATATATAAAATCGGGTTAGTAAACTCAATAGATATTGTCTAATACACACAAAGTCAACTAAGTATCTAAAAAAGTTACCAAATTTATACATCTTGAGGTAAAGTCGTAAACTCATAGGTAGATTTTAACTCGTAAACTCGCTAGTAAAATCGAGAGTTTACTTAAACTCGTACGAGTTTACCAAAAAAGAGTTTACATGAGTGTTAACTCGTTTTGTGTAGTGAAATCGTAAACTCTTAGTAAGAGTTTACGAGTTAACTCGAGAGTTTAATAACCATGGTTACGTGATAAATTTTCAATTCAAGTAAATTAAAAAAAATTGTTATTAGAAGCTCATCTAACCTTTGTGGAATATATTCGTGTGCTTCTTTTTACATCATGATTTTCTAATTTAGGTGGAACATGTTCGATCTGAGAGGAACTTGCTGGCCGAGGTTGATAGTAGGTGCATAGTAAAACTCCATTACTCATTCCAAGATGCGGATTTTCTGTATCTCATCATGGAGTATTTACCTGGTGGTGACATTATGACATTGTTGATGAGAGAAGATATTCTTTCCGAGGATGTTGCTCGCTTCTACATTGCTGAAAGCATTCTGGCTATTAATTCAATACATCAACACAACTATGTGCATAGGTATGGCTATTGTCAAACTGTTCAGTTTTTGTCCTATTAGTGGCATAGCTAATTCATGTATAAGAGCCTATGCATTGGGGTTAGAGAACACTTGGAAGGAATAACATGGCTCAGGGATTGGTGTAACAAGGATAACATATACTGCCTGCTCTGCCTGAAGTTGTATAACAATAAAGTATTCTTTCATGTATGTGGCTTACAATTCTTAGAACAAGGAATACCGGTGATGACTAAATTGTATGCAGTTTGTATTTAGCTTATCATATTGTGAAAAAATATATTTTAGCAGAACCTCTTCAGTTGTTGTCCACTTTTATGCTGATGAGAAATGATTTATATAAAATTAGGTACAATGAACTGGTCTTTAAATAATGTTCAAGAGAATCTTCAGAGTTAAGATGACCAAAATAAATTTACTGAAGCTATAGAGACTTGTGCAAACTTACCTAAGATTTTAGGGTAATAATAATGTTTCTGGAAACAAGTAAATTTATGCTCAGTCCAATTTATTCTTTTGTAGGGATATTAAACCTGATAACCTGATACTGGATAAAAATGGTCATTTGAAGCTTTCAGACTTCGGATTATGTAAGCCTCTTGATGATAAGTATTCAAATATTTTATTGGAAAATGACGATCTTACCAGTCAAGCATCAACTAGTGAAACTGAAGGATACTCTACCTCCCCTTGGTTGATGCCGAAGGAGCAATTACAGCAGTGGAAACGTAATCGCCGTGCACTGGTATGCCTTTCTCCCCCCATTTCAAGTTCCTCAGTGTGTAATGTAATGTTGGTGTAACAATCAAATTATCAAAGTATATGAACTATGAAGTAATGACTAAATTATATTCAATAGTTATTATGTTACCACTGTCTAATATTATGCTATAATTTCCTTTGGTATATACATATATAGACTGTTAACCATTATCAACTTTTACTACACTTTGTTAGGCATATTCAACTGTTGGAACTCTTGATTATATGGCACCTGAAGTTTTGCTCAAGAAGGGCTATGGAATTGAATGTGATTGGTGGTCTCTTGGGGCGATCATGTATGAGATGCTTATCGGGTATCCCCCCTTTTGTTCTGATGATCCAAGGATGGCCTGCCGTAAGGTATTATGATTGATTGAATTTTGTAACTCTCCTCATATCTTATATTTATTTATCCATAACAGCATGGTGTTTCTGTATTATGGCAGATTGTTAACTGGAAAACTTGCCTGAAATTCCCTGAAGAACCCAAGATATCAGCTGAAGCGAAGGATCTGATCTGCCGCTTACTATGTGATGTTGAAACAAGAATAGGAACCAGAGGAGTAGAAGAAATAAAGGTAACAACTCTCTTAAGTATGGTTACCGTTAAAATACTAGATAAAGTATATTCCTCACTTGGTTTTCCTAGTCTCAAACTATTTATTTGAGGCATGTGTTAAAAAGTCAAATATACTCTTAAGTGAATCAATTTAGAAAGTTGCTTGTTGTGCTCCCAGAAGATTTCAGATATTGTTAATTTGCTTGAGGCCACTGTTAACATATTAGTACTTGATTTTCCAGGCTCATCCATGGTTCAAGAGTGTCCAGTGGGATATGCTTTATGAATCGGAGGCTGCATATAAACCTACAGTCAGTGGAGACTTGGACACACAAAACTTTGAGAAGTTTCCAGATGTAAGTACATGAAAATTTATGCATAGGAAATTAGCGAAATTTATGGTGTGCTTTAATTTCTCGCCACCTGTAAAATTATTTTATTTTTACGGAAGGCTTTTTAAGAATGTAAGTGAAATGTAAATATGCATGTGTAAGCTAGTATTCATAAACGGTTTTGTTGTGTGTGCTCTCACAATTTCTCTCTGCATCTTTGTCACAATGCAAATTTTTGTTCCAGATACTGTTTATTTACAGCCACCATAAGGAATCTTTCATGAACAACACGCAATCCCAACTTCAATATGTGCTTACATTCAACTTTTTATTTAGAAGAATGTGGGAACTAGCACCGCTATTGAACTCCTAAGTCCTAACCACTTGATCATAGAATTTGGTTACAAACATAACAGATAGCTTTCTTCACGATGTAAGGTAGAGGCTTATGGGTGGTTTTTTATGTCTGACAATCATATTTATTACCCGACCTTCTCTTTTTTCTCTACAAATATAAATGAGTCGGGCCTCCTCCCATGTTATTTTGCCCTTGCCTTTCAATTTTGTTATCATTTGCTAACAATGAAGTAGTGACAGAATATTTACCAAAACTACAGTTTCTTGGATAGTTTTGACTTTGAGTACTGAAGGTGATTTATTTCTTCTATTTACATACTAAGCACATCTAAATTTGTCCATTGGCAGGTGGATGGTCCACCATCCATAACAGCAACTGTGGGACCTTGGCGAAAGGTAATTATTAGAGGTTGCATGCTGATTTTGTTCATGGCACGTGTGTG
>QANU01107957.1:173567-198683 GCA_003254905.1 Nissolia schottii
GGGGGGGGGGGTTGGGTTGATGCGAGGGCAAAGTGCAAACAGAAAGAAAATACTTCATTTTGGTTGAACTATATCTTTGACTATTAGCTTTGACTTTTTTTTTTAAAATCATGGGTTTTACTGATATTTACTGATATTTAGGGGTTAGTGTGCTACAGTTTTTGGTTAAGTGGCTTGTACTCATCTAAATGTTATTCTGCTAAACAGTACATACCTTGTATTGTCTGCATAATTAAGGTTTTGTCAAAGCAGTTGATCCTCTAATCTACCACTGTGTTAGTGAAATTTTGTAGTTTATTTCTCTTGAATCACTGCTTCAGCGGGCCTTTTAAATATAACGATTCTGCTACTGTTTTTGAACTTTTCCAGCTTCGTTGGTAACACACTACTTATTTTAAACTGCTATGTTATGATTGTTTTACTTTCGTTTCTGACACTTGCAGATGTTGACATCCAAAGACAATAACTTCATAGGATATACTTTTAAGAAGTCAGACATCCTTAAATCACTTGAAAGTTCAGGTATGCAAATTAGGATTCTTGATACTTTTGGCTTGTAAGAATTAAGAAAGATGGTATAGTTCATGCAGAAATCCTTGATTGAAATTATTTTGCTACCAAGACTAAAGTGGAAATTGAGATAAGAGTGGCACATATAAATTATCTTAGGAGAAATCCGTTTTAATAATTACACAGTTGAAATTGAAAGAAGGAAGGACTTTGAACAACATGGCATCTAATTGATCCTAAGAATAAAATCTGCGGAATTTCCTTGTCAAGGAAGCTGATTCAGGCAAAGAAATGTGTTTTCCTAAGAAAAATGCACATATTTTTCCTTTAACTTTTAGCGTTCCTCTTCTAAAATTTTGCCATAAACAAAGAATGTTTCATTGAACGAGTTATTTTACCCTAGTCAAATAAACTAACATAATGTTTTGCAGGTGCAGATGTCAAAGTAAATGGATCATCAAATGCCCCCTCCTTGATATCCTTGTTAGGTATGGTCATCGATACTTATTGCAAAGATGCACACGGATACACAGTATTTTTTTTACGCTACATAGATGTAGTAACATAATTTACATGTTCAAGCAAAACTTCTTCGTATTCTTTGACAAATAAATATTGCACCAAGAGCGCACTTATTTTCTGTAGCCTTGTTTCTTCCATTGTGACCAATATTTTCTGATTGTCATAATGTCGTTGGAGAAATTATTGATGGATACAAATCTAACACCTCACATTTAGGTACACTTGCAATAAAAATGGATTCCACAAGCATTGTGCAGATGATATATTCACTTATTTCTAACCTTCACCAAGTTCATGTTTGATTTTCAGGTGGAAATTATGAGAATTGATTCTGGCAATCACTAGAAGTGAAAATTTCTCACTTCTAAAGCTTCAGAATCAATTTTGGGTGTTCTCACCAGAAAATCAAACACACTACAACTCTATTACGAGTGTACCTAAATATGAACTATTAAATTTGTATCTATGCAATAACTTTTTATCCGCTAAAGAAGGTTCAACCTAGCTATTTTTTTTTTCTCTGCCTCACCCCAATATAGGGTCAGGGCATGTTTCAACTCGGCTATTTACGACGCTGTGGTTACGCAGGTCGGATTGATTTGCAAGACACCGTCATTTCAGAAACTGAGCAGAAGCCAGAAACTTGATTCAACACTTCCTCATTTTACTTTGGATCCTGTATGCTATTCTTTATGCTTGTGTCAAATTTGAAGATTAATAGACGATTGAATGTTAGCAAGCAGCATATTCGTAATTCAATACTGCAGCCAGTAAGGTCAGTCATGGATTCGTGGTGTGGAGTTTAACTGCTTTCTGTTGCTCTCAAAGGGTGATGCTGTTGACGCCAAGTTAAACCTGTGAATGTGATGTTTATATTTATATATACAGTTCCACTTGTGCTGTTCAGTGATGAAAAAATTTTGGCTCCCATTTTCTGTTGTATACAGATCTTTTGACCCTGCAAAGTGCAAATCAAATTTTATTTTGTGGTACATACAAACCAATTTTTATGGAATATACGTAATCACACGCTAGTAGTATTTCGGGGAATTCCAATCTAACTAGTTTTTTTTTTTCTTTTTTCCTGAAAAGGGCAAATTGAATTGAAAATTTTAGACCTTAGATACAATCAATCACATAGAATAAGAGTGGATATCATGCTATGTGAGTGCACTTATGATATACTTGTAGAGATTATGGGAGTTGGCTGTCCCATTTTTGATAGGTATATTGTACTGATAAGTGCTCATGATTTTAGAGGTATGTTCTCACCTAAACTTTTGGTATATCAAATTTGTTATTGGAATTATTAATATCGGTTAATTTATGAAAATAGTTATATTAATTATTAAAGTTGACACAAGTCTGTCACGTTAATCTTTTAATATTAGTCAAATTAATTCATTTTTAAAATTAACTTGACCAATTTTTAATAAACTCAAAAAATTAATATAATCATTTTTATAATTTAATGATAAATTTGATAAATATTAATTATTTTAGTGACGAATTTGAAGTTTTTTTTCTTGATAAAATACCAGTTGAAGACTTCTAATACATTTTACTTAATCATACACTATTAGGTATATTTGATTGTTTAGATAGAGATTGTAAGTCAATTATTTTTATTAATATAATAATATATGATTTGATAATTTCTTCTCAAATGAATTATAGGAATTGTCGGTCGCATGGTATATGCACAGCTGCATCAAAGAGCACCATAAGTTACCACTTAATCACTTTTCTATTGGTAAATGCACTTTCTAATATCAAAAACCAAAATAAAAAATTAAAGTCTAAGACGAAAAAGGGAAAAGAGGGAAGCATCATGGGGCCAGGGATGGGAATGGATACTGATGCTTTTAGCACGATGTGTCATACTGTCACGTGTTCAGTGGCCCCATTTCTATATCTCTCGTGAGCTTCGGTGGGACATTTATTTATTTATTTATTTGGGTTTCAGCGGCCTATACATAGGAGAACGAATGTGATGCTTCGAAGTGTGTCTCTATCTTGGTCATTGTTTTATATCGACCCAACGGATTTCGTGCTTGTCGTGACTCATGAGTTTCACACAAAAATTCTTCTATATACACAAATTCAGGGAATAAATTCTCGTGTTAGTTTACATGTGACCTAAGCTCTCATGGTCTTTTAATCATGTGGTTAAAAGTTTGATCTTTATTTATAATAATAAAAAAATATTCTATGACAAATAGTCTTTATTTTGTATAAATTCAGCTGTTTTAGAAACATTAGTTATTGTTACTTGCTGTTAACGCTCTAAGTATAAAAAAAAAAAAAAAATGAAATTTACATTAGATCTAAATTCGGGAAGAAAAAGATTTGCACAAGTAGGAACAAACATAATGTCTTGAATTAAATTAATTGATTTTGTTAATAATAAAATCAGGATAGTATTGAAATTTTTTCTCACATGAGACCTTAGTCCATATAATTTCTCACATCTTTACATGTAATTTCTCAAGATTAATTGAGAATACGAGAAATCTTAAATTTAGATATATGCTTATGTTAAAATCGGTAGGACTCGTTTTTTCTTACATGTATATCTATATATAAAATGTTAGAATTTTACATATAACTGCTTATATAATTCATTCTTATGGTATCAAATGCTATATCATATTCATAACCATATTCTTCTTTACTCTTTCGTTTGTTATTTTAATTATTCGCTGGTAAATGCCATCTAGGAAGCTTTAACGGGGTGACTTAAGTTGAAGTTATGCACCACTCGATCCATGATCATTGGTTCTTTTGGGTGTACTCACAGTGTTCACTGTCAATAACCGTGACTAATCTCCTTACAATAACTGAGATCACATAAAGTGATAAATTGTCATAAAATATTATTCATTCTCATGAGTGAGAATCGAACCCACAAAACAAGATGAGCTATCATGGCAAGCCTCATGGTTTCATCATGTTATAGTCGTAAATTCATCAACTATACTTGAATTTCCTAGTACTTAAAATCCAAACAATATTCCTTTTTTTCCTAACAAAAAATCCCAATAATATTCATTCATTCACAATCTTTGAAACGTTAATACATCCTTCAACCTTTAAATCATATTATACCCAAAATTAGTGAACTTAAACCCAACTCATAGCGTAATTATATATTCTTTTCCCGTATGTAAGTGTGGATAAGAGAAATGTTTTTTGGCCTATAACTTAGATATTAAAATTATCAGATACTTTGGAATTTACATTGATTGTAATTGTATTTCTAATGAATTAATGTAGCTAGTTAATATGGTAAGATAATTAAAAAAAATACATAATATAATCTTTACCCTTGATTTACCAGTAAAATGAATTTAATATTCTATTATTATTACTTGATTAGCTCATTTTAAAAAGACGAATTTAGCAATAATAAAACTAAAATGTTCAAATATATAATTCATTCCATTTCCAATAATATCTAAATAAATAAATAAATAAAAACTAGCGCATTGCGTAAAGTTAAAAGATTCACTTGCCCATCTTCAAACTATGTCCAATGTCCCTCTGTGAAGTTTCTAGAAGATAGCGGTTAACAAGTGCACAAATAAAAATATCTAGAGCAAACATGATCTGGAAGAATCGGAATAGTATAAGGGTCTCAGAGATTATTTTAAACCATATGCCACTAAAATACACATAAAATAGCAACATATACTTTATTTTATTAAATTTTGATTTATCTTTTTCTTGTGGTATATAATCAATCTAATTTAAATTAAATCAATCCAATATAAAATTAAAACTCTAATTACATAAAATTAATATCCAACCATACATATTCAAAAGAAATAAGTTAAAAAAAAATCAACGTATAATCAATTAGAATGGCAGAAAACTTTAATTTTTTCATCAATAATTTTATATTAAAGTCCTGAAAATAGAATAATCCATCTTAAAAGATGTTATTCCCTTTAGGGAAAGGTCAATTGATATCCGAGACTAAAGATAAATCTTTTAATATTAAAAAAAAAAAACCTGAACCATATTCTAAAGTTGATAAATAATTATTAATAATAATAAGAGGAGGACGATTTAATTAAAATACATTAATAATGTAAAATAATATTATAATATTATTTAATTACGTACTATTATATATAGTTGACTATTTATAAAAAAAATATAACTAATTGTCATATTTATATTACTTAAAAAACTATTTAAATAAAATAAATTAATTAAACGTAAAAAAAATCTTTGGACTTTTGGCATATCAAAGTTAAACTCAAATAATAATCCTAGGATAAACTTAAGGCGACGGAGAATGACGATAAGTGATAACAGATATTTTGGATGCCCCCAATGAAAATATCTCCCAAAGAAACGTGACGTGGCCATGACACGGCCCCACGACACGTGGCACTGACAACTGTACTTCTCTTTTTCTCTCTCTCTCTCTCTCTTTTGTGTTCTCCAAACAAACACCGCCTTCTCTTCTCCTCTATTCCTCTTCCTTCATATTCATAAATATATTCATACTTTTCTCAAATAACATTTCATCAGACTTCAATTTCATATGAAGAAGCACAAGAACAACCTCGGTGTAATACAAGATCATCAAACTCACAACGAGTCAACTCACCACCTCGCTCTATCATCGCCACCTAACCACATGCATGTGCAGGTTAATTAATTAGCGGTACCTTTACTAGTTCTTTTTTTTTTCCCTTTTAACATATCATCATATGAATTGAGGAGGATAGAGTTTATTGTTGTTGTTGTTGTTATTTGTTAGTTTTTTGTTTTTAATTAAATTGAATTTATTTCATGCTTTTCGTTTGATCTAGCTGGTTGATGAAGAATATTCCATTTGCGCCATTTGCTTTCTTTGCTTTTATTAATTTTTTTTGGTATAAGAGAATGAGAAGTATTATTTAAATCTGTGGTGGAGTTTGCGCGGCTTGCATGTTCTTAACTACTACTCTATTTTTTTTTGGGCCAAATGTTAACTACTTAATCAATTGTTGTGTGGTTGTTTTAAAGATTATTGCTATATTTTATTTCTATTGTATCAGCTTTGTTATTAAAATTATAATTAATTACATAATATATATTGGCTTATAAATTAATTTGTTGGGCTAGATATTTTAATTCACATGATATTGTTATGTATGATATCTTGTTATTAATGGAGAAAATGAGACTTATATATGACATGTTTAATAAAAAAAAAGTTTAATGGTGATATATGGTGATGTGAAAAATTAAATAGAGCATTCATCTCCTTTTATTTGTTGAGTTACTTTCATAGGTAACTCTTAGCTATTTCAGTTTTAAAGGGTGATACAAGGAGAGTTGTTTTAGTTTCATAATTTACTTATATTTTAAATAATTTTTTTACAAGAAAAAAAGAATTTTTAATTATTGAAAAGCTTATCGACTTACCAATTATAAAACTTATACTAACAAGGGTGGTGTAATGGTAGAAACACACACCTTAGGAAAGGAATCTTAATTGGGTTCAATTGAGTTAAAAGATACCTTAGTAGTAAAATAATAATTAAAAAAAAACAAAAATCATACAACACAAATTTCGTTCATAATGAGATAGATTTGAATAATTGCATTTACATTGGATCATGTGAATTTTTATTATTTTTATTTTTTGACGTGTGTAACATGTGAACATTAGTACTAAATAAAAGTTGGTATGGATATCTACTTTCTACTAAAATAAATAAAGCCGGCATATGCCTAACAAATATTAATCTTGTTTTGAATTTTGTCAAACATGAACATCTCTTTCTCTTTAAGAAATTAACACCATATATTAATCTGATTTTGGGGTTTCATTTCATGTATATATTATGATCAGGGTGTTAGAGCAACAACAGAATCCATGAAGAAAACACAGTGGACTGATGAGAAACACAGCATGTATCTCAAGTCTATAGAAGCAACTTTTGTTAATCAACTATATGATTCCAAGCACATGATTGCTTCCCAAGATCCTGCTACCACTTCTGGCCAGGTTTCCTTTTTTTTTTTTTTCCCCTTATACACATTCCACTAGAGTTATTAAATTAATGTTCAATAGTGCGAAATATTTTATGCCGTCATTCAATTATATCTTAATTTTATGTGGTTTTTGAAAATAAAATACTTTTAGTAACGTAGCTTTCTATAATTAAACGATTATGTAAAATTTACACAATTTGAAAAGATATTGAGGGTGTTAGGGAGAATTTTGATTTTTTTTTTTGTTTTATTAAAAAAAGAAGAAGAAGAAAGAGTAGAGGCAGTTTGAATATGGATAACGAGTGAGATATGTGTCTAATTTTAGTTATATTCTTTATGTTATAAGTTTGAAAATTAATGAGAGATTAGAGACTATTTGATTATAGAACAAGAGTTTAATTGCTATGCACAACTGTCATCCAATTAAACTCATGAATTATTTATCAATTTATAGAATAAAATTATTCACAATTATTTTATCTTCCTTCTTTCGACACAATTTCAGTTCAAGGTCCTTCGCCGTGGATACTGGCAAAAGATCAATTTCGAGAGGGAAAATCCACAAATGATGATGAGTAGGAACAACAACAATAACCAGTGCCATGATGATATAACATCAAATCCATGGATTCAGCACTACAGATCTTCAAACAGGCAGGGTAATGTTAATGCAGCTCCATCACTTCAAGAATGTGTTACTTCCACAAGTCAAATTGTTGATTTAGGCCAAAGGAAGAAAGGAGTTTCCTCTGCATCATCATCAAGGAATCTTCGTCTTTGTGAATCTCGTGCCTGCCATCAAGACATGCTTTCTAGTGATACAGGTATACCGAATATCTTCTTCTGCTTCGCCTTCGTTGAATGTCATTTTTTACTAGTAAATCTTTAAATTTGTCCTTAGAGTTGTTATTGTAGGTTAAGTTCAGGTCGTGGAAATAGTCATATTAGAGCAAAGTTAGCCCTTTGACATCGAACAAAGTAATTCTTCTAACTAACTTGACGGACTTTTGGCAACTTCAAAGACTAATATGACAACTTCCATAATCTTGGGAACTATTTGATTGACGTTGACAATTCCAGAAACAAATTTAAAGGTTTACTCCATATTTTACAATTGGCTATAGAGTTTAATTGTTATGCATGTTGTAAACGGGTTTCACAATGTCATCCATGGTTATTATTTTACGTGAAATTCCTAGTTATTTTGAGATCGGCCAAACAAATTTCTTACTCTAACTCATATTCAGTGTTTCTCACATTAATGAATGAGAGTGGTTTAAGCGATTGGAATGAATGACCCAGGTTCACTTATTTATCTAACAACGAAATAATTAAAAGTTAAGAGATTTCTCTTGCAACCAAGAATTTTTCGGCACCAGAAATTCGTAAAATCTATATCTGCGAGAGAGAGAGAGGGGTTTACTAACACATTCATTTTTACATTAAGTAAAACGCAATTATTTAAACAGCGTTCAATTTTGACAACCTGTACGTATACTCTGTGATTTATGAGTGCCACGTTCAGTAATTTCATATGATAAATTATTCAATTTTTGGCTACCTGGTTCTTGCAGAGATGTCAGATCAGAACTTTGTTGACGAAGAGTTGGAAGTAGAAAAGGAAAGCAAAAGAAACAAGGCGAAACGGCACAAAGCTTTGATTATTGATGCAAAAGGCAATGATCGGGTAAACATCTCCCTCTCTCAAATCCCACTAGGTGGAAGCTTCGTGCACTTGTGCACTGGGCCACCCTTTATAATTTTTCAAAATGATGTTTCAGACTGTGTCTAGCAGGAGAAAATATTCTTGAATTGGAGAGATGTTACCAAGAATTTTGTTCCTGCTGCTTAGAAGCAAATTGAGGGAGTTATCAGCAATCATCAGAAATTGTGAGAGGCTGCAACTAATTTTCTGAATTGCACATTTCCTAGGCAGCAGGGTGGCAGGGAAATTGGCATAAATTGCATATGCTAATTGTTAGTATTGACTTGTAACTAGAAATTTGGCCTCTGTGTGTGTATGCTTGCTTTTTATTTTTTGGGTCTTGTTGAGTGGTCGGGGTGAGACATGAAAAATTACTGAGGCCATTTTTTTTTTTTTTTAATATTTCACTGAAGAAGAGACTCGAGCAAGCAAGTAAAAATCACGAGAACACAAGCACGGGATCAAACGCAATGACAAACAAGACAAACAGAAGTGACACAAACGAAAAAAGGCAATAACAAGAGACAAATAGCCTTTGGTTTGCCAACCTCTTAAGTCAATCTGGCCAACATAGTAATCACATCAACGTTAGTGTAAACATACCAACTTTGCAGGGTCGTAAGGCAGCGACAAGACGATGAACATGCTAGGCAGAACATGTTAAAGTCGATCATGGGCTTGGTTTAATTCAATGACGTTTCAGATAAGCGACTTAAAAGACCATGCGGTGAAACTAAGCTTTAATGGTAAATAACGTGAGCTTGTTGAAAGTGGTCCTTGCGAATCAAGAGCTGGAGATTAGGGTCCTTACATGCGCTCCTAAATTGAACAAGGGATCTTGCCAGAAGCCTCAACATTGTCATCGTCATTGTAACATTTATTTTTTAAAAAAATCAAATTTAAAATTTTTTAAGTGAGGTTTGGTAGGGCAAAAAATATTTCTGCCAAAGTAAGATAGGGTAAAAACCCTCAAATTTGAAGATCAAAATCTGTTTTGAAAATTAAATTCTGTTTGAAAAAATTAAATTTTTTTAAAAAAAACCCGTTTCATAATTTATTTTTCCTTTCCAAAATCGGGTATTAGATTTTTAGGTAAAATTTGAGAGGTAGGAACCATCGTAAGATAAGGTAAAACTCTTCAAATATAGTAAATATAAATATACATTAAATTTGAATTAGGATAGTAAAGGTCAGGGATATGAGGTAGATTAGTGTTATTATGACTTTAGTGAAAGTTATGACAATTATCGTTAAAGTTTTTTAATGTGTCATTTAATCAAATCAAATCTTTTTATAAGTATGACTATTTAAACAAAGAGTGCAGGAGTCAACTATTTTTTTTAAGAGGTGTCCGTCACTGACGACGACTAATCTTCATTTGAAGTTTTGATCGAAGTGAATATGCCTTTCTCAACTAAGCCTTTTCGATACATACCGTCAGAAATTGAACCCTGACCAAATGCTTAAAAAACTCAATTATCCACCAATTGTGCTAGGCTTTGTTGGTAGAATTAACTATTTTTATTTATGTAACAAAACTTGATTAAATGACAGTGTAAAAATGTTCAACACTATCAATGCATAATAATTAAACTCTTCATGAAATTGATTTGGACTAAAATTTTCCTTTCAAAAGTTATTTGTATGACTCAATTGTACATCTTCTCTCTCCAAAGTGAGTTTATTTTTTCTTTTATTCTTTGCATTATTATTTAGACTTCAGGCTAACTAATCCAACTTGGGGTATTGTAGCTGTCTCTCCTAACACAGGTTTATCCTTCCCGAATCTAAAACATGAGACACACTAAAAATTAAGAATTGGTTTACCACTCGACCAACCTTATGTTGTAATTTCATAATTTTTTGAGAGTGAACCGTTGAATATATGTACAAAATGACTGACTTGTAATACAAGCGAGCAAGCAAGCAATGGCGTCATTTTCGTCCACCTCAAAGGCACTAGTTTGATCCTTTGCGTAATTGCGCAAAGGTTATAATAGTAATCTCACGCAATTCGTTAGGTCTAGTAGCAACAATGTGCAATTTCGTTGCTTTTAGGCTAATTCGTTACCTCTATGGTTCTTCTTCTTCTTCTTCTTCACAGTTGATGGGGACTTAGTGTGGTAACGACAATAAAGTTCAAACGAGGAAGTTTATTGTATGCAGAGATAGTAAAGAAGGTCGATTTCTATCCAAAATTCACTACTAGAAAATTAACATTTAGCAACAAAAAAAAAAATCCGTTGCTGATGCTTGAATTCCGTCATTAATATCGTTGCAAATTAGCTCCTAGCTTAAATTTTAGCGACGGGAGTCATTTTCTCGCAAATTTTAGCAACAGAAATTCCGTCGCTAATTTATTTCCATCGCTTGTTGTAGCAAAATTATTCTCATCGCTATCCATCACTAATTTAATTCTGCATAGCAATGAAAATTTTCATTGCTATCCATCGATAATTGAATTTTACATAGCTACGGAATTTCCATCGCTATCTGTCACTAATATAATTCTACATTGCAAGGAAATATTCGTCTATATATGTTGCTAATTGTGCTTCCCACGTTACCCTTATAATATCAGAAAAATTATTATTAAGAATATAATATTTGTTTGAAAGAGATCATGGTTATATATTATACATAAAATAAAATATCATTACTAACATACCAATATATATATATATATATATATATATGAAAAGAGAACTATCATAGTTCTTAAGTGTCATCCTAAAATATGTTTGAATTATACACATTGTGTAACACAAAAAGACATCACTACCAACATTCCACAAAATGATATATATCAAATCTATAATTTCTTTGTCATCTTAATCTTAAGAGTAAAATTGTCAAGACATAACATCTTAATCTTAAGGAAGACTAAACTTAACGACCTCATAATCAAACTCTTCAATATCTTGATCCTCTAGGGCTTCATATATATTTTCTTCATTGTCATCTTGTATGTACTCTTCCTCACCAATTTGGCACAACATACCAACTTCATCATTTATCAATTTTGATAAGATAGACATCCCATCCTCTTGGTAATCCATATTCGGAGACTCAATCAAGCTTCTAGGTTTAATATTACACACAACCAACTAATCTGCTCTATTTTTTTCTTACTAGGATATTATAAAAAGTACACCTTTTGAGTTGGTTGAGCTAGTATGAAAGGCTCATACTTCGAAAATCTTCTTTTGTGATTAATATCAACTAAACCATATTGCTTATGCACATTCCATCCTCTATTAATAGTTGGGTCAAACCACTCACTTGAACAATAAAATTTTTTACCTTAATTGGAAGGTTGACACGGGATAGCAATCGCGGAACATGGCTATTATCAACAGGCAGATCATAGCAGACACATCTGCAACATAAGCCAACATAGAAATGATTACAAACTGTAGAAAACTAAAGGCTAATCATAAAAAATTAGAAGCATAATAAAATTATAATAGCATACAAAACATGATCTTTAAGTTCATCGTGACATAAAGGTTAATGGAAATCTATTATCACAACCACTTAATATTGTAAAAGGCAATACCACCTAATAAGAGAAAAAAATGAAAGAGCAAAACAAAACAAGAAATGATTTAATAAAGTGTTGGTGAAATAAGCACAGACTATGTCTTTCCTTTTGGATTCAATTTCTGTGAAGCCTTCAACAGAAAACATCTCTTTGTAATATCTTTCTTTAAAGCCAGCAATTCCTAATTTTACCTGAAACAAATGCAAATATCACTTACTAACCATCATTTGAATTCTAAAATTTAAAATGCTTCATATCAAAAGATTAGGGAACTAATCAAAGCGAAAAATAAACTAATCGAGCTGAAGTGTAAATACCTTATCAACAAGGAACTCTCTAGTCTTGCACAGATCAGATTTTTGCCTAATGCATCTATTCACTTACTCTTTCAGATCCTCTGTGTTCTGCAAAATCTGATAATGAGGAGCAAAAGGGATTATCAAATTCATCAAACTCCATATACCACATGGAATGAAAAATCATTAATAAGAAAAGGTGAGCAAAGGTATCAAATTACCTCAGCACAAAAATTGTGTGAAACCATGGCCTTGTCAATATGAAGAGCAAAATCAGAACTACTTTCATAATCAAATTCATCTTGCTTCTGGATTGAAAGAAGAAACGACTATCATTAGTCCAATATATGTTAAATATTAATGCATATGCCAAATTTTTGATATATTTTTTTTAACTTACAACATCCTCATAATCACTAACAAGCCTTTTCAATTTCCTCTCCCTTATTTCAGATCTCTTCTTCAAATTTTTTTACTTCATGAGTGCCAACCATCATTATAAATCTTTCAACTCTAGAAAGCTTTACAAAAGCTGCATTTTTCTCCCCAACCTGCTTCCATAAGCACATTGAGGACTCTAAAAGTATAACTCAAATAAACCCAAAAAAAAATAAAAATCAAAAAAGTTAACACTCAAAGCATTAAAGGCATTAATGAACATTGTTACCGTGCTCATGTGAACAAGGTATCCTCCAATGTTAACAAATTGTCTCTTGTAAACACTCATTAGCAAATCTATGGCACCCTGGAATAAATTTGAGCCAACCAAAAGAATGTCAGCCTGATCAAATATTTACATTTTGCATTCACCTTATCTAACAACAAAACTTTGGTAACATTTGGGTCCTTGGCTCCTATATCAAATGTTTTTTGTGTTACTTGGGTCCTAACAATCCCAAACCATATGACTTGCCACTAGTATGCAAGTATGTATATGTTTAGGTTTCACTGGTGAATTATTTATCAATAACCAAAAATCACACATTCTATTTCAATCATAGGACACTTAATTACTTGCTTACTAAATTGCAACATGTTCATCAATCATCATGTAATGCAAATGAAATAATCATTTGGAAGCCAATTCACTCATTACTGCAACTCTCATATCCTATTCTTGCATTTAGAGTGTAATCTATCTAATTAAGCAAAAAACTTAGTTAAGACATTTCATCAAACACATTATGGGCAAGCAACATGATGCAAACCAAATTAAATCACAACACAATAACAGAATCATAATTAAAACCCTAAGCAACCTCCTCCGATCTTCCATCATCTTTCATCAACCTCACTCACCGTTCGTTCACTCACTCACTCTCACTCTCTTTCATTCTCCATCTTCGTTTATTCATCACACGCTCAAACAGAGAGAAAGAACAGAATCGGTACCTAGCGGTGGTGGTGGTGGTGGTGGTGGTGATCTTCGGCGATGGTGGTGGTCTCCGTTTAGCACTCAAGAGTGACTCCATAGGGCTATTTTTTGCCACAATGCTCCGTTGGGCCTCTGATTCTTAATTTGTTTAGTTTGCTGGACTATTGGCTATTACCAAGGCCAATAAACACGCACATACACATTAGGCGTTTTATTTTTTGGTCTGTTGGGCCATTTACACAATATTCAGTGTTGCTTTTTGGTCCAATGGGCTACCTCTATTCATTTTTTCATCATAGAAAAACAACAAACAACATTGTTTATTGTTCAGACTGGCCCGGCACAGAAAAGTATTTTTGGGCTTTTAATTGTCTTGAATTTTGCTAACATTTAGCAACGGACAGATCCGTCGCTATTCCGTCTCTATTTTATAAATTTAGCCACAAAATACTATTTTGTTGTGAATTCCGTCACTAACATAAGATATAGAATGCTTTGCATTTCCATCGCTAAATTCTATTGCTAAAATCCATTTTTCTAGTAGTGATTTACGAGAGGAGGTATGTTTTGGAGTAACATGATTCTTAACAAATTACGAGTAAACATTCACTTTAGTCTTTATCGTTGGCAACACAATCAAGAGAGCAAGCAAGTATAGTTCACAAGAACACAAGGAAAGCAACTAAACCGCACAAGATCAAACACACAGCTACAGACAAAACAAAAAAAAAAAGAGCCAATAATGAAATACAAAAGCCTTTGATCTCACCAACCTCTAGTCAATCTCACTAACCTTAGTCAAACCTCACAGGGGACGATTAATTTAAACTAGAAAATTAATAGCAATGTGGTTTAAAGCAGAAATACAGTAGATTCATGAGTTTGTAAGCTTTGTATGAGATTTGTGAGTTTAATGATAATAGGAAAAATTATCTGAAGTCGGACTAAAAAGGGTGAACAGTCTCAACCCTCCGACAAAGCCCCCACGTGGATGACCAAGTCTCTCTACTTGGAGAGCTCATTGCAATAAGGATGCTCTATTCTGGTTTCTCTTGGGTTTTTGTGGTTTGTTAGGATTTTGTGGGAGGTTCTTGTTCTGAAGAATAAGAAGAAACAAATAGAAGCGGTTTCGTTTCCCCAGCCCCATACGTGCTGCCCTTTTCCCTGTGGGTTCCCCTCAGTTTTGTGGTGAAGTGAGGAAGGAAAATTACTCTCTCTTGTCCCTATCTAATCTCTCTTCCCTAGGATCTTCTCAAAACCTATAAAGGAACAAAGTCCCTTTTTCCTTCTTCCTCTTATCAGAACATCCTTTTGGTGTATATGGGGTTTTCCTTTGGCTTGGTGAACAAGTTCCCCTTAATCAAGGAAATCACACCGTTGTATCCTAAAAAGGCTATAGTTGGGTGCAAGTAAAGGTTTCCTTGCTGCACTAGTAGCATCCCAAGAAGATATCCTTGACCAATGGACCTTCATTGCGTCTCTTGGCTGGTCCAAGAAATATCGGTCAGTCCCCCAAATCCTTCAATCCATACCCTTAGATAGTTTCTCTAGCCTTTCTTATGCACTACTCAAGGAATCTTTAGGAAATATCATCCCCATATCTCCTTTCCTTGAGATGCATGGGAAAACCGCATTTAGAATAATTATTTGATTAAGCTTCTTAATCTTCCTTGTTAATCCAGCAACGAACATGCTAAGCTGATCATAGACTTGGTTTAATTCAACAAAATTTTAGATAAGCAACTTCAAAGACCATGAGGTGAAATTAAGCTTTCATGGTAAATATGTAAGCTCATTGTACCTAGGATATGCAAACGATGCAACATTAAGTTGTCCATCACATGGAATTTCAGATTGTCATCATTTAAGTTACGGTTTCACTATTTGTAGATTTAAAAAACAGTCACCCAACATAAAAATAAATATTATAAAATAGAAAAACAAACATTATATAATAAAGAAATAAATATTGTCACTAAACATTTTTGTGTGTCCCATGTACACGTGAGTTTAGTGGTTGTTTTTTGAGATGGAGTTCTTGTAGAAGCACGTCATTTTTTGAGATGTACAGTAGTTGTAACGAATAATATTCGGAAAAATCACAAACTTGCAAGCGGTGGGGTATCATCACCAATTTAGTCGAAGATTGATGAACTCTAAACTCCTTCATCAACCACACAACCCAATGAGTTTTCTTATGGTCAAAACAAATATTAAGACAACTCCTCAATATTCTTAACATAGGGCAGAAGTTTAAATCATCATCCCTATCCTTTTCAGGGAGTGGCAAATGACTACAAGTCTCCTTCTCTAAGTCAAGAGAAAGAATCACGAAATAATTAAGATCATGCTGAATTGGCCAATTGAGAGTGTCATTCACAAATGCGGCTGTCGCATAGATTCCATAGGGCGAAGATAAGAAATCCGAAATATTTATAGAAGAATTTGCACCAAATATGAAAATTTTGCATGCAATTGTACCACATTTCATATGTACATTTGCAAAAGGCTTGTACTTGTCATGCACATGATGATTGAAAACAAAATGAAATTACTTTTGATATATTATTTTTTAAAATTTAATTTTGACCATACAAATATAATCTAATAATTAAAAACTTACCCTCACGTTCTCACATAAGGAGAATCTCATTCTCACTTGAATTATCTCCTATACATGTGTGTGTGAGATTTAAAACTAGGTTGAGCGCTTTATGTTGTTTCTCTATTATATTAAAATTTGATTTCTATCCAAATCAAAATCTATATTGAAAGCCGAAATCCTGTTTCGAAAATCCAAAATTAAATTCTATTTCGAAAAATTAAAATCTGTTTTAACAATAAAATCCGTTTTGAAAAATCAATTTTTTTCCTTTCTGAAAATCCGTATGCATGGCCTTCCTCGGGTCGTTTTGAATGATTTCTGGTTGTAAAAAAAAAGAAAAGAAAAGAAAAGAATATATTATACATTTCTCTTGGTGGGTCTGTCAGAACGAGGACAGTCTTAGCGTAGTTGAGGCCACAATCCTTGTGGTCACAAAACACAAAAGCCCAACATCAAACGGGTCTAACCATAAAAAAAAAAAAAATTAATCCAATTCATATTCTCGACCTCAACTTTTTTTTAAATGCTATAATGGAATATAGGCGATGTCGTTTTTATGTACCTCACAATTAAATGAGTTAGGTTCAGCTATATTTTATAAATGTAGTTAAATACATTTCTAAAAATGTAACTTAACGCATAAAGGATATTATCATCAATTAACATCTTCAACCAAAAATACTTTTTTTCCTCTCTTTCCTTACACTCTCTTTATTTCACATTAATTAGTCACACACACATCACCAGCTTTATTCCATTTATCATCGTCGCCAATGTCACGAATGAGACCACCAACGTCCATGGTGTTGGCCAAAACCACAAACACCATCACATTTTGTTAAGAATCAAAACATGTTACCACTCGTGTAAACCCCTACCAACTACCCCACCACCACCACCATCTCCCTTGGTCACCAATTCACCGTTCATGTCGACAACCCCACCCCCCCACCCCAAACAACAAACAACTGTGAGGTTGATGGATTGGTTGGGAATGGAAGAGATTGTGAGGGTAAAATGGAAAACACATTTGGCAACACTACTAAATGCTTTTGCCACATTTATGAATTGAGACCGAGGGAACATCATACTCACTTAGTTGTGAGGTGCAGGACAAAAATCGCTAGGAATGTACCCACCAAATCCCTAATATTGAAAATTTCAGGAAATTATATTGATTGCAACTCAACATAACAATGAAACGGGCATAAGTTCTTGGGAAAACCACATCCCAAAAGCTAACTATTGGAGTTGGGGAACCCAAGGCCTTATAAGGCCCCTCTTTTAAGGAAACTCACCCAATGTGAGACTCGTTACAAACAATAATATACAATATATGTGATATCTATTTTTCAGACGATCAATTGACATAAGGGCATGTTAATGTACTTGATATGATTTTTGAAGTAATAAACTTTTTCTAAGACTCAAACCTAAGACCTTAATTAAAAGAAATAAGTTGAATGGAAACGTTGGCTAAAAGTTAAGTGAACTCATTATAACTTGGTCAAACATAGTCAAAATTAAATTTTATTCGTGGTCAAACTGGTCAAAACAAGCATAAATCATAGTCAAATTAGTTAATGATTTAAATCGGTTTGACTATGTTTGACCTATGACAGTTAAAACTTGGTTTGACCATATTTGATCAAATTACGCGATCTACTCAACTTTTGTCTATCATATCATCTTTTAATAGTTCAACTTAATATAAGAAACTAAAATAAAAAAATAAAATTAATAAAGTACAAAATTAAAATTTACAATTTATTAAATAGCAAAAACTTATTTAACTCTTAAAACTAGTTAAATGCATATCTTCAAAAAAAGAGATTGTAACATCACGCACCAATCTGCTTGGTAAGTTGTCAGTTTGTGCTAGCTAGCTCTTCTTTTTCAAATTCAATTGAGTTCAAATTTGGCGTCAAATAAATAATCATAGTATGCGTAACTTGTCATGTTTGGCGCTATGCTTTTGCAGTAGCAACTAGCAAGCAATAGCCAATAAGTATAAAAATTAACTTTGACGAATGAAGCTAAAGATCCTTGAGCTGCTTGGCTTGGACTCTAGTTGTCTCATTTGGATTAAGTTGTAATAAAGCATATATATATATATGCATGCTAACCATGGCCTTTATTTTTTTGGTTGCTTGTAAAAAAGCAGCCGCAAAAATGCTTGAAGAAGATAAGAAAGTGTACGAGAGTGGACTGAAATAAAAGTAAAAGCCATCGTCTTCTTAGTTTCATTTTCATATATCATAAATACTCAAATAATTGGGACCGTCCAAAATTTTCACCTCTTTTTTTCCGTCAACGTCATCCATGACATGCTCTCAATTTGGGATGACGAGAAGACTCGTCTTAATATTACACGACACTCTTCATTCGAGGGCATATTTTTGAGTTAATCAAGAGTTGCTTTTAAATGATTTATCGATGTGAAACTCAAAAATCAAATTCAAATCATGGCCATGCATAAACAGAAGACTAACCAAGTGAATTGGCCTCTACTGCAACATTCTCTATCTCTGCCCTTTGACTAATTTATATGTTTAGGGTTTAAGATTTAAAGTGAAGGATCTCCATCTCTAACCTTTAACTAATTTATACATACATATATATATATATATATATATATATATATATATATATGTTCCGTATCTTGATAGACTTAACATTCTAGTGTGTGTAATGTGTACAACCCTCTATGCTAGCTATAGCTTTTGTCATGCTAGAAATTGTTTGATCCAACACAAACAAATGAATGAACCGTTTATTTCATTTTATTCTATTTCATTTTGTTTCCTTTATTTGCCCAACATCACTCTCACACGATTCAATGCGCTTAAACATTTCAGCACAGCACAGAACACTTGAACTGTGTGTAACCTTTATAACAGATGTTGTTTAAAGAAACTTGAAAGAAATAAGTTATAAAATACTTTTGGTCTAATGCTAATTGTGTAACCCAGCAAGGTGAAAATTAGTGTTTAACTTTATTTAATTAGTGTCACTTTTAAGTTTCGATGTGTTAACAACCCAACTCGTGACGCTTGTAACGAGCATAAACATTAATTCTAGATATGCTTTTAAAAAGATAAATTATTAATATCTTGAAAATGATTTTCGTTGCTTCGCAGCACATTATCTAATTGGTTAATTTCTTTTCTTAGTTAACATTTTATTTCATTTTCTTCATAATTCCAGAAATTACACTGATTTGGCTAGGTTCCAACCTATTTCGTGCATTTCATGTACCAAGTCAGTCCGGCCATACAGTAACAATCTTTTAATAAACATTATGAAAATAAAGTTACTATCATGACAATAGCTAAAGTTAGGACGGTCAAAATGAGTCCGGCTCGCGTCCGATTCGTTTATCCGATTAAATGGACGAGTTTTACATTAAAAAATAGGCCTATGAAAATTTGAAAAAAAATGGCCCAGCTCGTTGAAGCCCATGGGCTAAACAGGCCCGCCTAGCGGGCTCACGGGAGTCTGTGAGTTTTTTTTTTAAAACCAAATTGTTATTTTTAAAAATTAAATTAATAAAACTACATGATAATTGATATCTCACATTCAAATTAAAGCTCAAATTGAAGTTTTAGATCTTCATCTTAAAGCCTAAATTGCAGACTAAATTGTTAAGTTATTTTAGTTATAATTAAAATATTTTTTAGATATTTTAAAACTTGTTGATGATCGCACGGATTTAGACTCTAGGTGTTAATTAAATACATTCTCTTGTTATCTTTTTTTTTTTTTTTTCAATCAAAGCTTTGCAAATAACTTCTTAATTGAAAAATGCTACTATTTGTATACCTATCCAAAATTAAAGATTTCGTAACCACAATAAAGAGATAAAGACGAAAAAATCACAAACCTTAATTTTTCTCTATTTATTACTATCGGAAATAGATTCTTAAATTTTATATAAACTATTTCTTTCTGATTAATTAATAGATAGACGATAAAAAATAGTTAACAATAACTGCGCATATTTATTCACAACTTTGTATTTAAAAAATAAAAAATAGATCAAAATTTTAATTTAAAAAAAAATAAACGGGCCGGCGGGCTGGCTAATTTAGGCTCGCGGACCGACCATAAATGAGCTGGATCCTAAACATAGGCACAATTTTGGCCCGACTAGTTTAGGCCTGCGGGCCCAAATGGACCGACCCGGCCCGTTTGACACTCCTAGCTAAAGCTTTTGGGCTACTGATAAGCATATGATCCAACAAACTTCATACGATTTCATAACATTCTATTCCATTACACTCACGATGAAATGTGCAACTAAAACCTAATTATTTATTATTGGCTTGAGAAAAGAAAAACGTACGGGGATTTAGAGCCCTATCCATTGAGGGATAAAGAAGGGTGAGCTTGAAAAAGCATTACAGGGTAGGATGCGTACGAGTTGACTGGGGTGTATTCATTTGTAGCCTATTCACACTTCCAATAGACACCGACAAAGTGTATTATTAAATATGGTTTCTTAGCTACCTTATGATATTTAATTTAATAATTTTTACAATTAAATTTATTGATTTTTGTTATTATTTTACGATCTAATATGCCATATTGATGAATTATATGATCTAATATGATAAATTAATACTTTTTAATACAATATTTGTAGATGGATACATCGTAAGCTCAAATGATCTGCAAATCTCTAAACATCTTATAAGTTGGCTCTTTAAATGATTTGACCAATAAAAAATTTATTACAATCATATAACATATGACATAATAATAATAATAATAAAAATCAATGAATTTAATTATAAAAATTATTAAAAATAATTAAATTAGATACCATAAGATATTTACCCGATATGATAACTAAGAGTGGAGCACGAAGGATAGGGAGCCTCGTTGGGGAGGCTGTTATTCCTTGACTATTACACCTTAATTTTCTCTCAGGGGAGCGATTGATTATAAACGCCGATTACACCCTCAACTCCCATCCGAGAGTCGGGAGCTACGTACATTGGTATGGTATCGTACACGTGTATTATGGCACGCAATGGAGTGCAAGTTTTGAACTTTATCTATAAGTAAAGTGTGGAGTGCGATTTTTTAAACTCACGAATTGTGTTAGGAGCAAGAAGGTTGTCTTGATTAGGGTGCTGCGGGTTCTAAGTAGACTAAAACTCAACCCTACACTCCACATTGTCATCCTTAATTGCAACCTATGACCGACCAGAGCGATAATAATTAATAATTAATAATTGATAAAGGGGGGCCAATTTGACCGGTACCACTAGGTCCACTACCATGCAATTAGTTCATATATTGTGATGCAAAATTATGTAAATTTCTCTGATCTATTCATCTCTCAACCTTTTGTGGCGGCCATTTGGTTATGTCATGTTCTTCTTTATTATTATTATTATTATGGGAGGACTCGACCAATAATTCATGAACTTTATTTACAAGATCCCTCCCTCCAGCTGGAAGAGGAAAAACTAAAATGGTGATGTGTGATAACTGATATGCACAAATNAATGATAAACCACTATATAGTGTGATCCATAATTGACAATAATAATCACAATTAGCAAATCTATGTCTCATGTATTATGACATAATAATTTTTAAATTCATAGGAAAGGAAAAAAAAAGGGGGGCTGTGGTCGGGTTCACAAGTCAAGTCATAGGTCAAGAAATTGAAAAATTAAGAACCAACTCATTAATGGTCGATTTCTCCAATGACCTAATGACCTGAACCACTTTTACCTCTAACTGGCGGCACCCTCATTTGAAAGCCCTAGCAGACCGAAAGAATGACTTAATCCAATTTTACCCCTAATTGGTAGCATCCTCATTTAAAAGCCCAAGCGGACTGAAAGAAAGAGTATTTAATGGTACCAACAAGAGCCACACCAAAATATTTAAGAGCTTTTTTGGCTTGCAGTGTGGATACTTTTTAGAAATGGGATCAGTAAAGATCGAATTCTAGATCTTTTGATCACAATATTTGATACCATGTCAAGTTACCATCTCTCTCAAAATTTTAAGCTAATAAGAAAAGACAATTTAATGACTTTTATATATTTCTTTACATGCTCCATCACGCAAGAGCTTTTTTGGCTATATATATCCTTTACAAACCGAAGAGTCCAACATCAATGAGTTAAGTGTGAAACTATGCAAGTGGGTCAAACGTCACATTTTAATTCAAAACCTTAAGGCAATGAGATTTGAAGGTAAATTTTTTTTTGCTTAAGTGAAACTTAGCAATTGGTTGGCAATTGGTTACATGAATAGATGGCATTATGCCAACGCTACAAATCTCCCGTTGCTATGGTAAATTGATGAATGATATCTCAAATTATTCTGAATGGTGACATTAGGTGCTCCTTGGTCGTTTATCCTTTACAAGTAAGCTTTGTATTGGAGGCCAATGAGTCCCGTGAGAGTGTCTTGGGTGTAATGGGTGTTACTTTGTGAGTTCTACGTGAAGTTTTCTTATCTATGGTTTTCCTTTTTTCTTTTTTGAGCCCCTTAAATAGTGGTATGTAAGGTATTATTTTTTCCCTATTAAACATTAAGGGTTTGTTCCATTAGATTTTTGCTTGAGAGGTTTTTAATGAGGCTTTACTTGTCTTTACTCGAGTTTTGTTGAGTCTCGGTGGGGTGGAGCAGTTACAGATCCGGAAAATTTCAGTCTTGGGGGCATTTATATAAAAAGATACTTCACATAATTACATTTAGCCATACAAAAAAAATCCTAATTTAAAATAATAGTAAACATGCATTTTGGTCTCTAAAAGATTTTTGACATCAAATAAGTCCTTGAAAATTAAAATGTAATATCAAATTAGACTTTGAAAATTATTTTATTTTGATGGGAGGCCATGAAAACTAAGTTTTAATCAACTAATAAGAACAAAACTATATATATACACACATGCATACATATCAATACAAAATGTTAGTGCGCTGATCCGTCCCCGGGGGTGGGGGGTGTTGAGGTGTCCATGTGTCCATTAGGTTCATGTTGTAATTGTTGGTACATTAATTTTAGTTTTAGTGCACGTCGTGATACCACTTTTGTACTTCTTTACTAAGTTAGGTGTTTTTATCAGAAGTTATCTATTTATTTAAAAAAATAAATCATTTTAATTATATATCATTTACTTAATTTATTATTTATTTAATGTAATATTTTTTTTAACGCTCACCCTTAATCCCAACACATTTGAATGACACGAATTTCTAAAATACGACTTGTAACCGAAACAAAATAATATTTTCCTTTGAAAAAACATGAATCAAACACACACACTCAGTGGTGAATCCTTTCAGGTACACTGAACGTTGAACAAGAATATTATCTCATGAATGTATCTTACAATGAATCATTACTGCTAACAAGGGCGCAGACGACAGCCGCAGCTATTTTACTCTGCACGTTTGGTCAGCTATATACAAGTGGCAATGCTATCTACTGCCACCAATGAAACACTAAATCTAATGATTTTCAAGCTTTCAAGATTATAATCCATTGTGTTTCTCAGTTTTTCCCTCCATGTCTATATTTGTATAGGCCAAATCTATAGGTTTTCTAACTTTATCAGTGTCAGTGATGCACAATCAATCACAACATAGATCACAATGTTTCTCATATCTTGCAAATTTTAAACTTTTTTTCGTTTGTGATAAGATACCAAGATGCATGCATGAAACTTTTTGCAAAGTTTATATAAACATTGCAAAAAAAATATATATATAACAAACTGAGATGTAAAAATTTGAGTTTCTCATAGTAAATATTTTGATATTGAGTGCTAGATTGTCCTTTTTTAAGAGAAAATTAATGTTAAGGGCATTAAGAAATATTAACTCAGAAAAATGATTAAGGATATGTTAAAATTATTAAGAACCTACTAAATATTAATAAAGAAAAAATATCACACAATTTTTACAAATAAAGAGTAATACGGACCACTTAAAATTATTTCTTAATTAATAAAATTAGTATCAATGAGGATTCAAATATTTTGTTATTTATTTTAACTAATTAATAGTGATAACTTAAAGAAAATTTATATGTGTATGCATAAAGTAAAAGAAAACACAAATTTGTGGCAGAAAAGATTCATCGCTTAATAAGCCCCTCGTAAAGTTCCTAAAGTTTTTTGGTTGAATGGTTGTTCATTGCAAACTGGATAGCCAATTTTAGCCTGCCGCAAATTTTCCTTTTGAATTTGCGGCAGAGTTACTTTGTCGCAAAGATTTTTTGTTTCATCCTTGTCACATATGCAAACTTTTTTTCAAAGTTACTTTGTAGCGAAATTTTTCACCACAAATCGTGATTTTTAAATTATTCGGGAATCCATTTGTGGCAGAAGAAGGCCGATGCAATTTGGGATTATTTATTATTATTTATTGTTGGATTACTTTGTGGCAGAACACTTTTATCACAAATCATAATTTTTTTCAACAATCTAGACAATTTTTTCTTAATTATCCGATAATCCACTAGTGGCTGAAAAATTCTGTCACAACTTAGGAAGATTATTCCTTTTTTTTTAGTTTTTTTTTTTT
>QANU01107957.1:206271-282134 GCA_003254905.1 Nissolia schottii
TTTTTTTTTTGTTTTTTCTTACAGTAATACTGTCAGATGATTTTCCGATGGTAATTGGCCAACGGTAATATGCTATTTTCTAGTAGTGTACATGTCATGTCCATATACTAGAGTGAGTGTTCCCCACAACCTAACTTTTTAGTTTATAAAAAGAAACCCTAATTTATCTTTAGGGACATGTCATGTCCATAGGCTAAAAAGAACTGTAGTTTTGTGTCAAATTAATTTCAAGAGCCAATCCAAACAAACAAGTACATATAATTACATTTTTTTTTTCAGATGGAAAACTCAGCTTCAAACATCTCCTAGCTAGTGATGAATTGGCTTTTCATCCCTTTTTTCCACATCATACTAAAACTATTGTTCCATAGGCTCGTCTTGTGTGGTCTTTCCACAGTACTTGGCTAATGGAGATAGCAGTAATTATAAGCATAAAAACCATCAAATCCTGAGTGAGACTTCACAATATAAGAAAAGTTCTTATATCCCTCCACACGTTTGAGGAAACTTCCTTCTTCCATTAAATGTAAACAAACCATGGGCACGAGGCGAATCTCTATCTTCAATAGCTATAGTTCAAAATGTAAACTAGTAATCTATACTATACCCCCCACCACGTTCTTCTATTTTTGCCTTGTAATTTCCATGTATAGTGATGTCCACCTACAAGAATATCTGCATGGGATCAAAATTGCAACAAGAACCATACATGTTAGTAATAATGTGTTGATTCATTTCAATTAAGACCATCAATATTTGTATTTTTTCAGGTGGTGGCCATCAATTAGGGTTTTAAATTGCAGTTGTGGTTGTGAATGCGATGTGAATTAAACTTATCTCGATTGTGAATGTTAATAATTGTCGGTATTAAAGTTGTCTTGATGCGCATTAAAATGTGAAAGTTGTGTGTTTGTGTACTCAAACTGTTTACTTTTTTTTTTAATGACATACCATGTATAGAAATCTCTATATCTCATCTATATCAAAAATCATCTTTCCTAACAATTTAAGTTGTTGGATAGAGATAATTGAATGATTTCATATTTTAATATACTCATTCATGCAAGAGTTTCTTTTTACTTGAAACATGGGTAATATTTAGAACTGAGATGGTAAGAATTGAACTTTAAATTCCTTGGTCATAGAAGCTCTAGGACCATGTCAATAATCATCTCTACCAAATGTTTAAACTATTGGGTTAAAACGATTGAATGAATTTATATCTTATGTGAAAATTGGTAATTAAGTTTACAAAATCAAAACATAGAGTAGGCTTGTTCAAGAATTAGTGACTTGTTGAATGATAAGAGAAATGATGCAGGTGTGGGGCAACATAGGTTGTTGGCCCCCACGTACGAAAACTTCCCCAATGAGTAGATAAAAGCATACATAGGCATGCAAAAAAACTTTTTCCAATTTTGAACATGACATATTTGATAGCATGCCAAAACAAGCACATAGCACCACAGAAAAATTTGGTGCCAATATTTATGTACGTGCATAAGTTAAATATATAGTACTATTTCATTGTGCCCTTGTAACATTAGGAGCTATGAGCATTCGACAGCTGCCCCAATGCAATTGATAACACATATCCCCATAGATTACCATATGTCACGTTTTGTCTTCTGTATCCATTAAGTTTTCAACACGTTTGGGTTCTAAGAGAAAATGGCAAGAATCTAGAGGTAATGGCTATAAAGTGTGTCGTGCCCATTTGCATGCATGATTGCTCACGTTGAAGGGATGGAATATATATGTACCGTTTCTCTCCGAAATGACCAAACCAAGGGGAGGGATATATTGTAAGTTCACAATCACATTATATCCATATTTGTCACATAAGCAAGATTAATGATGTACAAAGCAAAATCGATCAACAAATAGTTGGTTGGAGTGGTAGAAAGCTCAAACCCCTTGACCAATAGTTTTGGGTTTGAGCCTTGTGAACATAATAAACTATGTTGGGAGAGGTCATTGTTGTTTCAAGTGTCAATGTAAAATCTCACATAGATGAATGATGGACAAAGTGGAAAATATATATTTGAAAAGACTCGTAAACTCATTGCCTTAAGGTTTTGGGTCAAGATGAGACGTCTAACCCGTTGATGCGTTTCTCACTTAGCTCGTTGGTTCAATCTTCTCCCAGTCTGGGCTTCCATCATCGCATTTTACCAAACAAGTGGTACTACAGCTGATAGTTTGAATTCGGCCTAAATGTTGCTCACAAAGTTTGAACTTGGGTGCGGTGGCCTAGTTGGTGTGTGTTTGCTTGGGGTGTGATACACGCCCTTGAGCGTCGTTTGCCATGAGTACCATACCAATGTTGGGTCTCGCACCTTAGGAAAATATTGTTGTGTTTCAAGTGTCAATGTAAAATCTCACATCGATGAATGATGGACTAAGTGGAGAGTATATATTTGGAAAGACTCATAAACTCATTGCCTTAATATTTTGGGTTAAGATGGGATGTCTAACCTGTTGATGAGTTTCTCACTTAGCTCGTTGGTTCAATCTTCTCCGAGTTTGGGCTCCCATCACCGCATTTTACCGAACAAGTGGTATTAGAGCATATAGTTTGAATTTGGCCTAAATTTTGCTCACGAAGTTTCAAGTTGAGATGCGGCAGCCTAGCTTGTGTGCGTTTGCTTGGGGTGTGATACCTGCCCTTGAGTGTTGCTTGCCATGAGTATGTGAAGCTTTCGTTGAGCGATGACTATACCGATGTTGGGTTTCACACTTTAGAAAAAGATTGTTGTGTTTCAAGTGTGAATATATAATCTCACATCAATGAATGATTGACAAAGTGAAGAGTCACTCCCTGGAGTTAGTCGTTAGTTTCTTGAGATGACCATAATCGATGGGTTAAAGGTCAACTGAATACCAATAGTTAAAGACAAAATAAAATCATGAAAAAGTCTAACAATTCGATTAATTACATACTTAACAAAAGTATTAAATGTTTTTATTTTTTAATCTTAAATAATATATTTAATATTAGTGTTTGGTTGGTTCAAATAGAATAACACATTTTTTTAAGCAAGATTTTAAATTCAAGTATTGTAAAGTGCTAAAAGAATTTTATTCTATAGTAGTTTGACCTAATTCAATGGTTAGGTTAAATTGACCTCCAAGTAACGGTAATTTAGATTAAAAAGAATAATAATATAAAGGATGTTAGAGGACAAATGGTAAAAAAAAATTCATACATAGGTTCCGTTTGCAAATTAAGTTTATATTATATAGGAGGTTAATCATTATCCACTTTTGATACTATTATTTAATTAAATTATTTTTTGATATGATTTTTTAAGTAATAAGAGAAAAGCAATTATTTTTACTTATGTGATAAAATTTAATTGTATGACCGCCATAAAATCATTACATAAACCCTAATCATCAATGGTTTTGTTTGCATATATTATTAAGTTTATATTCTTTATGTATCATCATTAGTTAGATTTTTTTTTTCCCTACCAGTTGTAATTCTTCTCTCTTAATCATATATCTAAGATCTTGCCTCGATGGATGGTCAGAGAGAATCTCAGTGAGCAGTAGTGGAAATACATCTTTTTCTTTCAAAGGGCACATGGTTGGTAAAGGGACCCTGCCATGAGGACCTCAAATATGAACACGTTGCCCTTTGGTAGGGTTTGGTTACATGGAACATGATTGGGAAAGCACACGCATTTTTGTAATAATAGAGCCTTCGAATATAACACAACTTGGTATAACATAATGTAACGAGATATAATATAAAATTATTAAAAAAAATTTAATCAGTAAAAGAAATAGTTTTTGAAATAATATTAGAATCATTATAATTAAGAAGTTAATAGTTTAATTTTTTACGATTACCATTTTAAAAATTATCTATGCTGCAAGTTAAAATAGCTATTATACGAGGGGACACCATTAAAATTATCTTCTCTCAAGCTTAAGATTTTGGGTAAGAAAATATGTAAAATGATATAATATAAAATGATTAAAATTGTATTTTCTTATATAAGTGTAATACATTAGATGATTCTTAGATAAATTCGGTGCCTAGTTTGTCTTTTTGATTGGAGAAATGCTAAATCTTCTAAAAGCAAATATTGGTCTAAATTATTTTAGTTAATATTAGGTTAAAATAAAAGTAGAATTATTTGAAATTTTGAAGATTTTAAAAATTGAGGTGAATGCATAGTTTGAATAATTATTGAACATGAGAATGTAAGGTTTGTACGTAGATGCATTGTGTCTATGCCTAGACACAAGGTCATGGCAAAGATTCTTTGCATGCATGCTAGTTTTGAAATTTTTCATTGTCCTATAGGCAAACACTGCCTTTACTTCTGTCGAGTTTCAATTGGTTGGTAGAATCCGGCAAGTACTTCAAAATGGGAAAAGTAATTTTTGTTACTACATGTATGTTACAATATATTTAGATTTTTACATATTTATTTAGGAGGTTACAGTAGGTATTCTTAGATTGTTTTAGTTCTTTGTATAAATCCTATATTTAAGCATCTCATATCTCTTGTAAATATAGTGAACACAACATTTTAGTAATATTTTTAGAATTTATACTCGTGTTCCAATGTCTCATTTTCTTCATCCATCATGCATGATTCGTAACAATTTTAACATATGAAGCACGTCAAATTACATCCACTTTCTCTGAACTAAATCGAGATTATACGTGGACCCTTCAATATTTTCATGTCACGCCATGCATGCTTACCGTCATTTGCATATTTTTTTTAAAATTTTTTTAATTTACTCTTGATAACAAATCCTCAAGATTGACATTTTTCCTATCTTAATTTACCTCCACCAACACTAAAAATCCTTAACACCTTCGATCACACGTTGAAACTATATATATATATATATAGAGAAAATGAGAAATGGAAAGCCGCACCTCCTCATCGTGCGTGGCGAACACTGCCCACACCATTACCTCTGTTGTTCTGGCCCAAACATGCATTGCACCAAACCTTCGCAAGCGATGTTGTAATGAGCTTATTCAGCGATTAAAAAGCTAAACAAAACATCCCAAAAATAGGAAGCGGAGAGACTAATTTCAACAAAGAACCTGCAGAAGCACGTGTGGGCCGAGTGGCCAATGGACAAGCAAGTTCCTCCAACTGAGGTGGTGTTGTGTGCATGTTATAGAAAAATACTTAATTCTCAAAATAGGAAATTAAAGAGCATTTTCGAATACAAAATCCCTTAACATAAATTACAAGATCCAAAGAGCGGAAAAGGAAACACAAATGCTCCTCTAATGGATGGACCCCACAAGTCAATTAAGGTCATTCATGCAATGACAACAGGATGCATGTCTCCTCTAATATGAGTTATGATCGAGTGTTTGTCTTTGACAAAGTGATTTTGTTCTAACTTATTGTGTCTTTGGGCCATAGAGATTAGTTGCAAGGAATGAAACTTTTCTATCTTTTGGTTATCGAAGCAACTAAGGAGTGACAATGTTAGTTCTAGAGGGATCCTTAACTGATCAGAGATCGAAGTACTTTTGACTCTAAATTACGTAAGTTCCTTGCAATATAAAGAAATATGACTCTTTATAAGCATATTAAAATTAAGATAAAAAAAATTAATAACAAACATAATTAAGATAACATAAAACATGTTTGATAATAATTTATTTTTTAAAATAAAATTTAAAAACCTTTTAATTATATATTATTTTAAAGTCCAAATAACTACAATAGCATGCATCTAGTCCATGCATGTCGTTTGGCTTCACATAATTAAGGGCAAAAATGCAGGCATAGTAACCCTATTTTCCTCAACCTGTCGATCGGATCCCATGATCATGGCTTCTATTATACCCTTCCACACAATATGTTCAATGGTTCTAAAAATTTAAAAGGACTCATTTTAATTAATGGTTAGTGAAATATGTTGCTTAATTTATTTTCATTATCCTTATCATATAACAGCTAAGGGGGGGGGAGGTTAACTTAATGCATTTTTAAAATCAAATGGTTTTAGCACATTTATCTGGTGCCCATTATTAGCACATCCTATTTTTCAGGATATATAATGTAATATTATGATTTGGATCCACGATAAATTTTAGAGATTTAGTTTAGGTCCAAAAAAATATTGTTTTAATTTTGATCCAAACATATTAAAAACATTTGATTTTAATCTCAAAAATATTATAAATGATTTGGTTTTATTCATTGTTCTTAGCAAGACTTTGCTAACAATTGATGTATAGCTAACAAAGTGTCACGTCAATACTGTTATGTAAGCAAAATAGGCTTATATAACTTATAACTTGGTTGAAACATGACCCATAACAGGCTATTTAACTTGAATTGGGGTCGTGCAAAATACTGTTATGCAAGCAAAATAATGTGAGTCATGATTTGAGGACAAATTTTGGTCAAATAGTGGGATATGGATTTGTTTGAGTCTAATTATGGGTCGGGTTAATTCATTATGTTCACATGATAATATTTTTGACGAGGCAGTCTGTTAACTATGTCAGTAGTTAACACACCTATAATTTAAGATTAATTTAACTTATATTTTGAAAAAATTAAAATCTAAAATTTATTTTAATATTTTATATATTTAAAAATAGTAAACACACCTTAATATATACAGTGAATTTATACCAACACAAGATTAATTGAGTGGTGAACAAATTCATCCCTAAATTGACGACTACATTATTCTAAATTGAATTAGTCAGTTTTATTAATAGAGGAATTTAGATATTAGCATAAAGAAGAAGAAAAAATCTAGAGAATTCAAAGTCTCTGTATAGGTTTCTTTAATGTGATGAATTTTTCCAATTAAAAATTCAAACCGTAATTCAGAACGGTGCAGTAAATTGGCTCCTAACCGTTAAACTAAACCTCGGTTAGTCTGTCTCCGTGTATTAGGTAACCGCCAACCAATTGAAGGGTGGGAAGAGTCCTGGTTAATTAGAAGCATTGGAATTCTCTCCAAATTAAATCTGCAAACTTCATATCATATCATATTGATCATATTTAATTTACGACAATCCAGCTAGCTTTTGATGGCGACTCTACTAGCGTCACGACCAGCATATTCCATATCTCAAAGATAAAATAAAAAATAAAAAATAAAAAACTCTAGATTTGTCTCGAGTTAAGGATACCAAACATTTCATATGATAAATATTAAGTACCAACCTCATAAAGCATTGATAAACAACTTTTACTTCTTGCAATAAAAATGTAAATTCGAATTTTATTAAAAGAACTTTTATTATAATGATTAAATAGTACATTAAGAATAAGCCAACTGAGGTTTAATACAGTGAAAAGACAATTAATCCAGCAAAATGTGACGAATCGCATTTAAATTTCAGTTGAGAGAGTCATCTACATTAATCCACAGTTCATACATATGCTAGGAGAATCATATATATATTTGTGTCTCATAATATTAAAATGAGATATTGTTTAAAAATGCTGTCATATTTATGCATCTCTAGAATACTTGAATAAGATTATCTTCGAGGGAGGATGCACATGAAAACCAAAAAAAGGGATAGGTTGTTAAAGAATAATTTTAAAAGCTAAATTACACGTAGAAAATAATTTTGAAAGTTAAATTGCTATATGTTTTTTTGACACGAAAGTCAAATTGCTAATTTGCTCTTAGTAAAAATAATAATAACTCTTTCAATTTATGCTATAGTTTAATAATAATAATAATAATCTATACTTTTATCTAAAGAGGATATAAAAAATAAATAACTTTTGTCTCTCTTAACTCTATGAATTATTATGTTAAGTCCACTAAATTTTATTTAAAGTTTATTATATATATATATATATATATATATATATATTATCCACTCAACCCACTAGCCGTTACATTCTAATAATAACTACCCAAACCATTAACATCTTTTTTATTTTTAATTATTAAATTAGTTCTTAATTATACTAATATAAAATTATATCATATAATTAATTATATTAATATTTATAAAATAAAATATGTGGTTTGATAGTCACGTAAATGTCTCTCAAGTCACTAATAATAATAATAATAATAATTTCTTATTATTGAATAATATTTCGAATGTTTGGGTCATTTATAAATTATATAATGATTAAGGGTTAAATATATTTTTAGTTTTAAAAAATTATAAATTTTATATTTTATTTTTGAAATTATTTTTGTTAGGAAATAGTCATGACAAATTTTTTTTGGTAGGATTTATTCTCTCCCGTTAGGATTGGCCATTATTGACAATTATGTTCATTGGCACATGGAAGTGATGTACATTGTCATGTAGTCAAGTTAACATCTACGTCAACCGTTAATGACTCATCTTAACGATAGAGACTAAATTCTACTAAATTTTTTTTAAAAAACTATTTCTTAATAAAAAAATTTCAAAAGTAAAACACAAAATTTATAAAATTTTCAACTATTAAAAATATATTTAACCCAATAATTAAATAAGCTTAAAAGGAGTTTGTTTTAATTGTGGGGCTGGCCAAGGGAAGTTTGTTGTTAGGCCCAGAAGGATCACTGGTGGGCCCATTGGGGCCGATGGAGATGGAATTCAATCCAAAGCCGAAATGTGGAGCCTCGGAGATCTTAAGAATTTCGATATCCGGGAATGGGAATGGGAATGGGAATCGGATGCACACACCTCTTAGCTAGCTGTATGTCACTGCCCAACCTAGATTCCGCTCCACCAAGGCAACGTCCCCATCCAAAGAACCACTCTTTATTTTTTTATTGCCTTTTTTTGTTCATGTGTGCATAAGATGTCTACCGTAAATAGTAGTGATCATTTATCTTACAATAATTTAACTCACATTAAGTGATATATTGTTAATCACAAGACATTTTTCTATTCTCATTAGTAAAGATTGAACCCACAACATATGATTAAGAAATGAGTCAATTGAAATTAAATATGGATGTGTGTATATTTGCCAAAACATGTATACTAAAATGGTTGCGATATCATATCATTACAAGTATCTAGATTTAATTTTGATGTATAGAAAGTGTTAATATTTTTACACGTGATTCACTTGTATTTTTCTAATTAGTAAAATATCTTACTCTCACGATAACAAATAAAAAATTATACATGTGTGTGTGTGTGTTAAGAGCTTAAGTGACATTTCCTTTAGTTTAGTGTTAAGAAATAATTTAATGAGTCGTGTTTGACTCTTTTTAACAAGCATATAATGCGCCTAAACAAATAATGCATGATATTTGATTTACTTTTGGTTTCTTATAGCTATCTTTCTACCGAGCATAATCTTATTTGAATATTGTTGGACATTTAAATAGAGGTAACTCTCTCACAATATTATTAAGATGATTTTTCCAATGTCTCACATGATATTTATTCTTTTTTACTAATTTTTTTCATTTTTAATTATTTTTAAAATAAAATTTTTAAATAATAATAAAATTTGATAAATTATTTTTAGAAATTATGAAAATTGAACCAATTTAATTGGAGCAATAAATGTCACATATTATTATATTATAACTATAAAGCATTATGTGTGACTTTCGGGTACATAATACTTTGTAATTAGGAGTTGAAATTTCATTTGCTAGCATCTTATGTTCGTCAAAGTCAACAGAAATTACTACTCCTTCTTTCATTTTTATATGTCATGTTTCGCTTAAAATTTTATCTAAAATTATTTGTTATTTGATTAAATTAAAAAAATATGAATTATTATATTTTTAATTATGTCTCTATTTATTATGAACATTCCATTATTATATTAATTGCATTGCATTTTTTTATAAGGGTAATTTAGTTTAAATACTTGATATTTTCTTTAAGTATATACAAATAAATTATGTTCTTAATCGGTGTGTTTGTCAAAAGTGACATATAAGAGTGGACGGAAGGAATAGTTTTATGTAATGAATACAGAACAACATTCTGGGATATGCCTTTGTTTTCATGGGAATGGATCATCTGATATTAAATTTGGTCATGTTAAGTTATGTTATGAGAAATAAAAATAGACATTTTGAATTAGATTTGACCATTTTAGGAGAGTTCCACTTATTTAAAATATTTATATATTTCTCTCTCATAACATGATTAAACATGATCAAATTTAACATTGTAGAATTCATGCCCATTATCCATAATGTACTAATTAACTGCTTAGGTGCAGTATCAACCAAGGAAGATTAATTTATCACACGCATGTTACTTCAAGAACATTGAGCAATGTAGATGCTATAAAATTCACGAAGCCTCTAGCATCTTGGGAAATCAAATTTGTGTTTGAAATTATGATGAATCACCAGATTTATGTCCCCTACATGCATGTCACCTGGCACACATTATTTCTTTCCATTACTACGATTATATGGTGGTTTTAATTAACATATAACTTTTCAAAGATTATTCAAATCTCATTAATAACCGTTGCCACTTTTTGCAACCACATAAGACTATTTTTAACATTTAATTTCAAATTCATAATATAATATACAATTTAAAATATATTTTATAGAATATTTGTAATAATACTTATTGAACAATTTAAAACTGTTTTTATTTTATATATTAATATTATTTCTTTAAGAAAAAGTGTATAACTTTTCATTATTGATAAAAGGACAAGTTTACACTTTATATGTAAACTTTAGCATCCATAGTTAATTTTAAATTTGAGTAAATGTTGTATTTGGTTTCTGTCAAATCACTGATGAACTGATTTGGTTTCTAATAAGAAGAAAGTTTAAATTAGTCTTGTCATTTCTAAACACATGTTAAATAAGTTCCTTTGTGCACGGTTACACTTCATAAATACGCATGCAGTCATATGTATTTTTTGAAATGCAATTAAATACATCGAGAACATTATCATTACCTTTTCTCTTCTCTTATCTCAGCCTCTTTATTTCTTCCTCATCCCCTCCAGCACTTAAGGCAATAATTAGTCGGAACTGCTCCGCCGTTATTTTGCTTTTGTTGCCCAAAGCTCTTGCACCTTTACGGTTACTTGGTTTCATTCGTCTTGCGACTATTACTACCACTTCCACAAATGTCATCAGGTCGCTGTTCTGCTTGCACTATCTTCGACGTTGCGTCTTGAGCCACCTAAGAGAGAGTGGCTTGGAAAGAGTGAAACAAAGGGCCTGAGAATTTGAGGTAGAGGAGAAGAGAAAGTGACAATAATATTTTAAATATGTTTAACTACAATTCTAAAAATATGTTTAACTGTATTTATGAAGTGTGACTAAGTATAAATAAACTAATTTAGCCGACAATTGATTAAATTATTTTTGCAAGAATATCAATCACTGATACTTTTCCAGGTTCTCCGCCTCATCATTCGAATCTAGTTACAAACATAGTAACATCACTTCTTAATTGCTTAATGCATTATCTAAAAGAGAAATGCTTATTGTCTCCACAAATGTTTACGAGATTTCATGCGCGAAGTGTCTGCAATAGTTGATTAAGTATTTATCCTTCAATTTTTATTTTGTTGTCACTTTAAAAATAAGAAACAACTTCTATTTTATCTCAAGTCAAGTGTTTTGCTTAACATAAGCTGTCGAGTCATAAAATAATACTGTATCTAAAATGTTATTTTAAACAATGAGATATTGTTATGACTTAATTAAGTTCACGAAAATAATTCAACCCAAAAGACTAGTTGATCCGGTAAAAAAAAACTTTCATGCCTTTAAGTACCACGTTTAGGTCGTGGGATTTTTCTCACATTTACATTGTTGGATTCGTATCACTGCTATACTATTTACCTTAGGTACATTTTCTGGGTCAAATATACTGAGGCTATAGTACGTATAAATCTTTGTCTTCATCAATCACTGTCACAATTTAACATATTTTTTTCTTTTTTAATTTTTTACATATAAAAAAATAGAACTCGTTAATGACATCATCAAAGCCACAATGCTACAGGGGTTGTGGTGTTTCTATATAAAGGTTGCTTCTCCCCTCAACTTTACCTCATGACTCAAAAATTTGCAGAGTTCAAAACATTATTTCTGCACATTTTTATTTGTATTTTATTTTTGTGTTTTGAAAAAAAAAAGGCTAACCTTCTAACCTTTTTTTTCCCAAATGGATGGAACATTTGTTTGCATTATTATTTTCATTCTCCTTGTTACCTTATTCCCATTCATGCTCTTCTCACCAAAAAGACTTAGAAGAATTCAGAACACAAGTCCGAAGCTCCCTCCAGGTTCAATGGGGTGGCCATACATAGGAGAAACCCTCCAACTCTACTCCCAAGACCCCAATTTCTTCTTTTCCACCAAACAAAAAAGGTTTTTTTTTTTACCGCTAGTTATACTCTAAGAGAAATATTACTTTGTCAGACAAATTTTCTGTCAGAATTCTCGACAAAAATTTATGGGTTTGTGCAGTTCTTATTTTTGTCCTTACTTTTATTCTCAATTTTCACCTTATTTCTTATTTTTTAAGATTTTGTAAAAGAAACAGTAAAAAAGAGAGAGTTGATTGAAAACAAGAAATGAAAGCAAAAACTAAGCAAACCGTAAGAATGTTGGGTGAAATGTAGTAGTAGGATTCACTCCTTCGTTCAAGAATCAATAACATATCACATTATTCCGTCAATTAAATTATGGCAAATTTTTTTCGACTCTCCGGCATTTTTTTAATGCTAGTATAGTCATATATATACTAGTAATTGTTTAATATTAGGTGCAAATGAAGTACTTAATGTTAGTAATCAAAACGTTATGGCTAATTAACTTTTGTTTTCTCTAAGGTATGGTGAGATATTCAAGACCAACATCCTAGGTTGCCCTTGTGTGATGCTGACAAGCCCAGAGGCAGCAAGGTTTGTGCTAGTGACTCAGTCTCACTTGTTCAAGCCAACATACCCCAAATGCAAGGAGAGGTTGATTGGCCCTTGTGCCTTGTTCTTCCACCAAGGTGAGTACCACATGAGTTTGAGGAAGCTGGTTCAGAGGTCACTTTCACTTGAGGCACTCAGAAGATTGGTGCCGGATATTGAGGCCTTGGCTTTGTCAGCAATGGAATCTTGGGGTGGTGAGGAGGGCCATGTCATTAACACATTTAAGGAAATGAAAAGGGTAAGGTTTTTCCGTGCAAGATGTGTGTAGCTTTTAGAGTAAATACCATTTTCATTTTATGATTGCACTCGTATCTACACTTTATTATTAGTAAGATCAACTAATTCAGTTTAGAGTATTGTGACAACCCCTTTTAACATAAATTTCTTTTTTTCTCGATTTTTGAACTCAAGACTTCTTAAAAAAGAAATAAACTTATCTACCACTCGCCAGTTTTATGTTAATAATAAATACCATTTTCAGCACTAAGATTTTTAAGTTAACATTTATTTAATTCTCAATGACAATTTTGATATCAATTTGCTTCTAAAACTTTGAATTTTAACATTAGTTTAATTAAAAAAAAAGTTTCAACATCAATTTAGTTCTAAATAATATTTTAAACTTTAACATTAATTTAATATTATATTAATAATTTTAACATTAATTATTTTGTTAAATTATTGATATAAGATTAAATCAGTGTCACAATATTTTTTTTAGGAGTAATAGAAATGATATTTACTCTCTCTAGCTTTCATGTTGTTGAATGTACCAATGATTGGATTTGATTATTATATTGCTATTTTTATTGTAGCACTCGTGAGTTTCAAATTTATGGCATTTGTTTATGTTTGTTTTAAGGGTAAATATTTCTAGTTGGATTCTCTCTGCCATTAGTATCTAAAAAAAAAAAAAAAAATCTTTTGATTAGCATGTCAACACTCACAATTGATTCCTTAATATTTTAAATATTATCTTCGTTAATCTTTGCATTTTAGATAAAAAAAATTAATGAAAGATAATATTTTAAATGTTTAAAGATCAATTGATTTTTTTAAAAATTATTTAAACATTAATAAAAAGTTCACCAATTAATCAGAATATATATATTTTTATAATATAAAGTGTGTCGTGTGTGTAATGAGGTGGTCAATAGTGAATACTTTAAGTGGTCCACCACTTTTGAATTGCTTTGCAGTTTTCTTTTGAAGTTGGCATCCTCACAATTTTTGGACACTTGGAGCCTCAATTGAGGGACGAGCTAAAGAAGAACTACTGGATTGTGGATGCAGGATACAATTCCTTTCCATCTAGCATCCCAGGAACCCAATACAAAAAAGCACTCTTGGTGAATTTATGCTTCAACCAAATTCCCTTGACTATTTTTGTTTATTTGTTTGTAGTTATGTTACATTTTCTTATAAATCCTCATACATATTAAATAAAATAAACAAGTGTAATCAATATCTTGAAAACTATGGTGTGTTTAGTTTCAGTTTTTATTTTCTTAATTTCTTGTTTTTAAGATTTTGTGAATGAAATAGTGAAACTAAGAATTGGAAACAGAAAATATAATTTTATTATTTTTACTGTTTTCTTTACAAAACTCTAAAAACATAAACTTTAGAAAATGAGAACCTGAAATAAAAATTGAAACCAAACACACCCAAGATCTATGTAATTTTTGTTTTTTATTTCAGGCCTTGATTTTTTGTTTTCAATTTGATTTTTGTTTTTCAAAATTTTGAGAAGAAAATAGTAGAAACAAAAAATCGAGTTGTTTTTGCAATTTTTTAAATTAAAACAGAAAACAAATTCAGTAAATGGAAACGGAAACTAATCAGAACCTTAAAAAGTATTAATATGTACTTCATTTAGTGCAAGGGAGAATTTAAAGGAAGATTTAGTAGTAGTATTTAGAATTCTACTTTGTATTTTTATAGGCATAGATATGTCTTAATGCATTATTTTGAATGTTCCATTTTTTCTTTCGTTGTTTTTTTTGGTTGATTGAATATGTTGTAGGCAAGAAAGAAGCTTGGCAAGATTCTATGTGAAATAATTAGTGAGAGGAAGGAGAAGAAATTCCTTGAGATGGATCTCTTGAGCTGCCTATTGAATTGGAGAGGTGAAGGAGGTGAAGTGTTGAGTGATGACCAAATTGCAGATAACATTATTGGGGTTCTTTTTGCTGCTCAGGACACCACAGCTAGTGTCATGACATGGATAGTAAAGTACCTCCATGATGAACAGAAACTTCTGCAGTCTGTAAAGGTAATATATATGGTCAAACACAAAAAAAAAAAAAATTGTTTCGAGTTTTTTTTTACTTGAGGCTTATCTTTCTCTATGGAAAGAGTGGGTGCTAAAGATATTTATGCTAGATTGGGTTTGGTATTAGATACATGACCGAGAAAAGAGATGTGGAGACAGAACATTCTTATATTTGTTGTACTTTGTTGAAGTTGGATAAAGGGAACATAAAATTTTTGACTGAGCAAACACAAAATTGCAGTCTAGAGGGACAAGAATTTTCTTATCTTTGTACTTGTGTCTCTGTTCTTTTGTCTTATTTCTAGTACCAAATGCAACCTTAGTGACATTTATTTATAGTGATGTCACTAGCACTGTCTATTAACCTAGAGGTCACGAGTTCAAAAAAGTCTCATATTAGTTAATGATGGACTAAGTAAAAAATATATAAGAGAGATGATTCAACTACCTTAATGTTTGAGCCAAGATGTGGTGTTCAATGTACTTGTGTGATTTCTCACTTGACTTATTGGTGCTGATCTTTCCGAGTTTTGAATTCTCCCTCTTAACAACAATTGCAACTGCACTTATTGCGATTGCGATTATTGCAGCCATAGCAACATGCATTGTGATTATTGCAGTGTGATATAATTTTTTTTTTCAATTCGCAGATGAGTATTGTAATTTTTTTTTTTTGAGACTTAAATAAGTGAGATCCCGACTGTCATTGGCACTAATGCTTGATTTTGCAGGCAGAACAGAAGGCTATTGAAAAGTCAAATGAAGGCATTCCTCTGAGTTGGAATCAGACTAGAAACATGCCAATTACCCATAAGGTACATACTACATTTAATGCAAGTGTTTTCATTTGTTACAATTAAACAATCTATGCTTTTCTAGAACGTGCATTTTATAAAAGAGCATAGACCATCTATAATTAGCCTTGTAGTGGTAAAATGATAATTAATTACAAGAAGTTTATATTGATTTTTGTGGTTAAGCATGTTTAATGTGTGGTTTATTTTGTTTAGGTCGTGTTAGAGAGCTTGAGAATATCAAGCATCATATCATTCCCTTTCAGAGAAGCAGTGGCTGATGTTGAGTACAAGGGTAAGAAAAAACCCCCCTATGAGAAGACTATAGGATTTCATTGTTCGAATATAGTGATTCAAAAATTGAAATTAACATGTGGGGATCGCTACTTAAATAAGTGTAAATTTTAGTTATATAAGTGTTGAATCAACTCATATTACTTTTAATATACATATATTAAATATCATATTCAACACTTACATAATTAAATCTTACATTCATTTTCACACTAATCAACGCATGTCCATTTGAATGTCTAAATAACCTATGTAAAGTATAAATTTTTAAAAATGCACCATGCAAAGTGAAGCATGTTGAGCTCAAACGTCCAAAGTGAAAAATGTTCATTTTAGAATATATGATCATGTATATAGGTAAATTTACTCACATAACAATTTTCCAAACAGGGTTCCTTATACCAAAAGGGTGGAAAGCAATGCCATTGTTCAGAAACATTCATCACAATCCAGAATTTTTTTCAGAGCCTCAGAAATTCAACCCTTCAAGGTTTGAGGTAAGTAGAAGTGAAACACACTATAAGTGAAAAACAAAATACGACGATAATATATGGATAAGGCTAATTGGCCTGTTTTATTATTGTGCACTTCTAATTTCAAACAGATGTAAAGTTATCTAATTTTTTTTGTTTTTTTTGTTGATTTAGGTGGCACCAAAAGCCAATACTTTCATGCCATTTGGTAATGGAGTACATGCTTGCCCCGGCAATGAGCTTGCCAAGCTTGAGACTATGATTATGATCCATCATTTGGTCACCAAGTTTAGGTACAGCTAACTAATTAATAAATAGAAAATACTTTATGTTGGAATTTACTTGCAATAATAATGCAGTGTACTTGTTAACTCTTAGGTGAATAAGTGGGACTAAAATTCTGCCCCCCCCCCCTTTTCCTTTTTCTCTTTCTTAATCATTTCATTTAAATCTTGACTAATTTTTAATTAATCGTAGTGTTTGAAGTGTAAAGTTATCCGATTGTGATTTTTTGAGATATTTACCGGAATGTGATAATTTTTCTAAAATTGGGACATTAAGTCTTAATTTATGTTTTCATTTATTTATTTTTTTTTCAAAAATAAGAACTTTTTTTGTATTTTAGTTTTCAATTTTTTTAAAAATCGAGACTTAGTCCTTATTTATGATGAAAAGCTCATATTCTGGTAAAAAAAAATTAATTCAAAACACCACTACCTCATAAATGTTAACGTTAGGCAAAATTATTGATTTTTTTTTCTGATCGTGTGACAGTACTTAACAAATATTGAAGTGAAAGAAAAAGGGAATAAGGAATGGATATATTTATTAAAACCAAAGGAGAGATCCAAAGTATCTACATTGTAGATTAATTAAGTGATTTGAAAGAAAAATAATGATTATGTATGTAAGTAAACACCAAGACAGCCTAAAAAGCATCTATAACTTAGAGAAAAAGTTAGGGGGAAAAAAAGTAGATCTTAGGTGAGAGGGAGAATGGATTTTATTGATGATGCTAGAGTAATGTAGTACATATGTCATACTATTGTGTTTTACTTTTTTTTTTAATGTCATATTACTGTGATTTACTTGAGAATCAGTAATAAATTTCATCGTTAAACTTTTAAAATTATTAAAATTATCTTTGAAGTTATTAAATATCGATCAAGCTAATTCTATAGAGATTTAATTTTACAGATAAATTTGATGAACATTTGACCATTTTAAAGATAATTTTAATAATTTTAAAATGAAATTGATAAAAATTATCAACTTTAAAACAAAAATAATGTTATACTCTATTGCTACAGGTGGAAAGTGGTGGGATCACAATGTGGGATTCAGTATGGCCCATTTCCATTGCCCATGAATGGGCTCCCAGCCAGATTTTGGAGAGAATCTACCAGCTAGAAAGTTGAAGCATTGGGAAGAAAATCCACTCTCCAAAGTCACAAATCTTTTTCTTTATCTGTTTTTTTTTTCCCTTTTTTTTAAATTTTAATTACCATGTATTTTTCTATGGTGGGCATCTCAATTCCAACCCCCCCCCCCCCNAATTCTCTTCAAGTATGAATTTTGATTCAATTGCTTTTGTTCTCTTCTTCTGTCTCTGTGTGTGTGTTACATATAGACTGTGGTTAAGGGATACGAATCTTCTGTTTCAAGCTTTTGTCTTCAATTTTGTACCATCAATTAAAACATGACACGTGAAATTTTATACACGTGTCATGCCTTATGAGACAGAGTTGGGGGACCTGTGCTTGAGAAGAGGATTTGCAATCATTATTAAGATGTATGTGTAATTAAATTTAAAATTGATGTCAATAGTGCATCAAATTAACATTTGTTTAGAAGTTGACATGAAATATCTCTTGTAAAATCTTAAAATTTTATAAAGGGGACACATTAATGGTTTAATAATTTACAAGCTCTTAGTATTGACACAACAGTCCATTCAATTTAGAGTAAACACACATTTTGATTTCTAAAAGTTTCATGTAACATCAATTTGGTCTCAGAAAGATTTTTAACATCAAATAAATGTTTAAACGTTTAAAGGTCACGTTAAATTAGTCTATGAAAAATATTTGACATCAAATAGATCTTTCAAAGTTAAAATAAAGCATTTGTTTAGTCATTGTAAAAAAGTCACGTGACATCAAATGGGTCATTGAAAACTCAAGAGTCTATTAGATTTGTGTTTTCATTTTACAAGCGAGAAACTATGAAATAGATTAAAAGTAGTAAATGAAAAGAAGAAATGAAAATAGATAATCAAAATAGTATTTTTGAAGGACTAAGGTGATGGCACACGAGATTAATTGGTTCGAGCTGGATTAGTCAGATTCATGATAATATGACCTAGATATCATTAGTTTTGTTGAGACCAAATATAAATAAAAAGTCAGCAAATTACTAAAGACTCTCGATATCAGACATAACATGTTGCTCACTTGTGTAAAGCATGTTGTTAACATTCATCCCGAGGCATGATTGAACTCTCCATGAAATTCTTAGTTGCACCTATAACTAAGATTATCAAACTCATAAATTCTCAGTAAACTCAAGAGTTTATCAATTTTGTTAAGAGTTTACTTAAACTTGTACAAGTTTACAATTAAAAACATAAACTAATTTTGTGTAATAAAATTATAAACTAGTAAGCATTTACGAGCTAATTCAAAAGTTTAACAACTTCGATTATATCTTCCTTTTCACTTCTCAATTTACAACCACTCTAATTTAGAGAATTTTAATCCATATAATTTGTATTGGTGGACTGTTCTTGATTAGGGATCCCACAACATGGATTTAGACAAAGATTGGTAGCCTTAAAATCCATGTTACTTGTGGCATTCCTTTGATATGTTTTTTTTACGAGGACCACAATCGTCTACTAAATTTTTTAAGGACCACTGTCCAAAGTTATGGGAGGGACCTTTGCCCTTCCTTGTCACTGAATATTAATTGATCCCCATAGACTATATCTTTGATTGTTTCTTTGGGCCAGGCTTTTGGTGTGCTAGGAAGATGGGAAATATTGTCTTCAATTCTTGTTCATACTCAAAAGTAACCATTTGGGTGATGAAAATTATTTGCATCTTTTCTATTTTTGGTTGCATGTGAGGTTTAAAATAAGAAAAGTTGAACATCTAGTTATATTATCAAGTCACTGCCGACACCCACTAAATCAAAACAACTTATATAGTTATATTCAATTCTTTTTAAATAGATTAATTTTCAAAATTAAGTTCTTATAAAACATACATGTAATAAAGAATATTTCCGATTTAGCACTTGAGGATATCTATTCCTCTCCGGATCATATGATTGATTACAACAAAAGTTTGGTTTAAAGCTATATTTTTTAGTGATATGTTAGCGACAAAATTGTAACATTTTTTAGTGTATTAAACTAAGGATATATATTTTAAAAAGTTGCTAAATTGAAGGTGCCTTAAAATATTATAAATATAAAGTGTTATCTCTGTCGATAAAAGTGTTCTTTATTATGATAAAAGATGAAAATTTTAATTATAATTAATAAAAAAATATGGCCTTAGTAATCGAAATATGTTGTAATAAATATTCATCAAGAGATTTAAAATAGGTTTAAATATGTTTCAACTCCCCAACAAATTTTCAAAATTTGGTTTAAGTTCATAAAAAAATATATTTTTTATTTAAGCTTAAACATATCATAAATTATATGGTTTTAGTCATTATCTTAATAAGACTTTGAGGTTTTAGTCTCTGTCATCAGTGGAACTCTATTAATTGTTGACGTAACTGAGAGAGTGTCAGATCAGAAGTGTCAAGTGAATAAAATAAACTTATCCAATCCATAACACGGTCAAAACCTAACTGATAACCTGTTATTTGACCCGATTTTAGATGGTGGGTGTGTCATGATTTGGGAAAAATTTGAGGCAAATAGCGCGTTATGGGCCGAATGGGTTTATTTTAGTCATATGACATTGTTGACACTACACTTTATTAGCTACGTCAACAGTTAACAGAGTTTCATTAACAATAGGAATTAAAATCATGTAATTTATGATATATTTGGACTATAACAAAAAAAAATTCAGTGACCTAAACCAAATTTCAAAAATTTGTCGGGGATTTAAAACATAACTAAACCTTTAAAACAACATCAAATAATTCAAATACAAACTTTAGATAACTAGACATTAGGCTCTTTAATTATTTTCATTTTAGCGTGGACCATTGTCTTTTAAGCCATGGTCAAAAAGACTATCAAGTCTTGGATGGTCCCGGGGTTGTGCAACTTGGGCTTTTCTATCAGGACTTTTTTACGTATATACGATTCTAGTATAAACAATACACTATAATATGTTTCTGGAAATAACTTACAAACGTATGGGTTTTGGTGCTGAAATCGCTACTCCTATAGCAATTTCAGCACCTTGAAATATTTTTTTTAAAAAAAATGGGGCTGAAATCGCCACCCACCATGGTGATTTCAGCACCTTGAAATATTTTTTTTTAAAAAAAAATAGGGTTAAAATCGCCACCCTCTATGGCGATTTTAGGACTGACATGGCATAAAAGTGCAGGCTGAAATCGCCATAGGAGTGACGATTTTAGACCTCTGTCAGTCAAAATTTTGACTGAACGAAAATGCACCAGGAGAGATCAACTATAAAAGGAGGTAGGGGGCTCTCATTCCTCTTCACCAATCTCTCATTCTTCTTCTTCCTCTTCACCATTCTCTCATTCTTTTCTTTTCCATCCTCTAACTTCTCTTATATCTATTCTTCTTTTGTTGATCCTCTCATTTCTCCTAGGGTGTTTGTGTTTTGTTTTGATACAAAAAAATGGATAGGGGAGGTGTTGCTGCGTATATTTTTTATAATGGTTCGGTTCAAAAGAATAACGTTGAGGGTGTTGAGTTTATTAGTCCACACGATTCAGAGTTGATTGTAATTTGGTCGTCCATGTCATTCACAGATCTGTGTGGTGTAATATCTTCTCATTTTCAAAAGAGTGTGGAAAGAATAAGATATAAAGCTCCAGGGCCTTTCATGAATGGGTTGGTAAAATATTGACCTGTTACGACATCAAATGATGCTCAAGTGCAATAGATGTTTTATCTATACGAAAATTATAAGCACATCTGAGTTGCATTGATTTGTATGTGAACTTCAAGGAGGTATCTGCTGCGAACGTTGATTTAGGTGCTGGTCCAAGTTCAAACAAAGTGCATCAGTGAGACATTGAGGCACCATTACTATCAGATGATGAGTTCTTCGCAGAGGAAGATGGTGATGGAAGCTGGAGCGAGCACTTGTGACATTAAGGCAATGGAACGGACGATGATTCAGGTATTGTTATATAAATTTAGTAGCAAAATAAACTATGATAATAATTGTAATTGTAATTACCTTTAATTGTTGGGATTATATAATTAAGTGTTTATAGTTTAATGTCAAGTCAGTTAAATCAAAATGGAAATATGTTGTACTAAAATGGCTTACATTAATTATATATTAAATTAATTATGTACATTGACCAGATATACAAAGTATGTTCTATGCTTGTCTCGTGATGAGAATCTTGCGTATCAAAACTGCAAATCTGTTGACTAGAAATTGTAGTTTATTAGCAACATAAACTACAATAAAAATTCTAATTGTAATTACATTTGAGTATTGAGTTTTTTTTAATTAATTGTTTATAAATTAATGTCAAGTCAATTAAAGTGGAAATATGCCAATCTATGCTTAAATTAATTATGTACATTGACAGATATGCAAAGTATGCTCTATGTTTTTCTCGTGATGAGAATCTTGCGTATCAGAACTGTAAATCTATTTACTAGAATAATGTAGTTTAGTAGCAAAATAAACTACAATAATAATTCTAATTCTAATTGTAATTACATTTGAGTATTGAGTTTTTTTAATTAATTGTTTATAAATTAATATCAAGTCAGGTAAGGTGGAAATATGTCAGTCTATGCTTAAATTAATTATATATTAAATTAATTACGTACATTGACATATATGCAAAGTATACTCTATGCTTGCTTCGTGATGAGGATCTTGCGTATCAGATCTGCAAATCTGTTGGCTAAAATAATAATTTTAATTGTCTGTTATTACATTTAATTAATTAATGGTTCAATTGTTGATACAGATGACAAAGGAAATGCACAACCGGATGATCCACCAGCTTTCGCGTGCACCTTTGATGTTGATGGGATACGTGCATTTGATTTTGGAGACTTGCATAATGAATATATTGCACGAGATGAGCTGTACATAGGGAAATACTTTGCTAATAGGGATGCAGTTAAAGAAGTTGTGGGAAGTCATTGCTTGTGTATTGGAGCCGATTACAAAATTAAAGAGTCAGAACTGATGACGTTCTTATGCAAATGCAAGAACTTTGACCAAGGATATGAATTACTTATCAGGGTCACCCTGAAGAAAAATAGTTGCTATTGGGAGGTCACAAGATACAACGGCCCTCACACTTGCCTTGCTACGTGGCTTACACGTGACCACTCAAAGTTGAGTTCTTTCAAGATTGCTGGCATGATTTTGGCATAGATAGGGTGAAGCCAACAATGCCTATAAAGTTCATTCAAGCAACTGTTATGGACCGTGAATGATATTGGCCATCATATAGAAAATCTTGGCTTGCAAAGCAAAATGCAATTGCACAAGTGTACGGCAATTGAGAACAATCTTACAATGACTTGCCATATTGGTTGATTGAATTACAACATTTTGATGCTTCATGCCCATATGAAGTTGATACTGCTAAAGCGTATAACGCCGATGGATGTATTAGGACAAATGCTTTAACTTTTCGACGTGTGTTTTGGGGTTTTGGCCCTTGTATAAACGCATTCAATCACTGCAAGCCTATGATCCAGGTAGATGGAACACATTTGTATGAAAAATACAAGGGTGTTTTGTTGATGGCATCAACACAAGATGGCAATCAAGAAATCGTTCCCATTGCATTTGTGATTGTTGAGCGTGAAACAACAGATGCATGGTATTTTTCTTGCAACATCTATGGCAATCGTTATCGGAGGGACGCCAAATTGGATTGATATCTGATCGGCACGAATCTATAAAGTCTGTAGTACGATAAATGAGTGGTTTGTGGGCGTACCATCTATACTCTATCAGGCATATTGTACAGAATTTCGTCAGACACTTCAAAGTGGGAAAAGTTTGTCAAGGCTATTGGTAAGTTATATTTTTTTACTGCAGTTGTTACAGTTTTGCATACAAATATTTATTATAATATTTGAGATTGAGTTTTTGGACATTTATTTTACAGGGCATTCGAGCACAATAGAGCAATACAATCATTGTTATGAAAGGCTGCGGCAGCATAATGAAGCGTATGTCGCTTGGATTGACGAGATCTCTAGAGAAAAATGGATTTGTGCCTTTGATGGTGGATGTGAACAACAAATCTAGCTGAGTCAATGAACTCCAAATTTCTAGAGGCTCACAATTTTCCAATAACAGCATTAGTGCAGTAAACGTATTCAAGACGGTTGCCTTGTTTGTTACAAATGCGAGGAATGCACTTTCTCGAAGGAATGCTGGACACGAATACTCAGAGTTTTTGACTGAAATACTACAAAAATCGATGACACAAGCAGGGACATTTCATGTTATACTCACCTTTATGCAATTGAAAATCCATTTTTTCAAGTTATGAATTTTTGTTATGAAGTTCACGATTGTATGTTGTAGGTTCACAAATTTTCAAGAGTATCGCAAGTGTTCCATTGCAACGATTTATCATCAGGAAATCAGTTCAAGGTTGATTTGGGGAAGACATATTGTGGCTGTGGTTGGCATACGTCGATAGTGTTTACACCATAGACAACCTTTGCAAGGTGTTCGAGCAAGATTTTCAGGTTGTTGGCCACAAATTAACGTGGCCTCGAGTCATATTTTCGCTTGTTATTCCAGACAAAAGTTTGAAGCCCAGCAAACGAGGCCGGTCGAAATCTACTCGTTTCTGAAATGAAATGGATTCTACAAAGAGACGACGGCAAAGACGTTGTAAACTTTGTCGTGGAATAGGTCACGACAGTAGTCATTGTCCACACACTAGTACAGGGCCAAGTCACCAGAAGTAGAACACTAGTATTGCCACATGGTAAATATTTTTCTGTGTAACAATGGCTATGTGAAACGTCTTATTATGAACATTGATTTGTCTAACACCCATGTGCATTGCTACCACACATCAGGTACTTGTTTATGATCGTGTATTTCCTTAAGAAATCTACGACCATGAACCAAATACCACTGTCAATACTGTACGGTTAGTCTATAAGTAATAAGTCTATCAGTGACTAGTGCCACACAGTTGTCCCACATTTGAATCCACTGATGATGCCTTTGCTCCCAGTTTATACACATCAACTCTTGTGGATTTCCCCTCAGATCGACATTATGAGCACGACCCAGAATGTTGTAGCTAGACCCAACAGGCACCGTTTGAACCAGACCAAATTGGCGGAGCATGTGATCAGTTGCATGCCACTCATCAATCTCAAAACATATTAGTGGACATACTACTTACCACGTACCATGTTTATTCCTCACTTCCCCAAGGATGACTGCGGTAACCTGGGGTTCACGATATGGTTATCGTATAAACTGCACACAAAAATAATCAATTACAGTGGGTGGATATTAACAAAATACAACTATTTATAATATTTTAACTATTTTAATCTATACTGCGTCTGGGGCCATGTCGTCTATGGCTTTGCTGCATTCCTTTACGATAATATTATGTACATTGGGATTATACACATGATCAACCCATTTGCAATATATTATATTAATTAAGTTAATAATAATTAAAAAAATTATTTTATTAAACTAATGATAAATATTGCAACTGTCAACTTAATAGACTATTACCTTGCCGCAGGGGAAAAATGGAACTGGTTCTGGTCATGTGGATTGGGTGCAAGTATAGGAAATCTATAAAATGCCCATACTTGAAGAAGCATCATGCAACCACTTATTCCTTTATAGTTTGTGCGTGTAGCGTGACATAATGATCTTTGAAGCATGGCAAGAATAGCTGAATCCTAACTATATTTTCTTAGGCCACCCAAATCTCGAAGGATGACCAAGTACTTCGAATGGATCTAGTTGCCATGCTTATCACAAAACAAAAAATTGTCAAATAGATGCAAAATATATCCGCACACATGCCATGTCACTATTTGTTGCATGTCATGCTCATCAATATCGTCACGGATAACAGCGCCAAGATTATTGTTGAGTTACAACGAATTAATAAAAGCTTTGTCTGTGTCATCGGGACCAGGTGTAATTCAAAGAAGTTTCTGGCATAGATTTATAAGACTTGGTCCCACAAATACAATCTTTAGTGCGGTTATGACTTCACCCTCACTGGCAATCCCAAGTATCACTTTCACATCCTCCAATGTAATCGCATGCTCACCTTGTGGAAGATGAAACATGTGGGTTTCCAGCCTCCATTGCTCAACAAGCGCGGAAATAAGTTCTTGGCTCACTCCAATTTGGGGTAACAAAGATGCCTATAATAACCCGACATTTTCCAAATACGGCCGTATAAGGGGTTTTAGTGGCTCAATAACCTCGTGTCTAGTCCATAACTGTAACGCATTCTGTAACAATAATGATTAACATTAAAAAATAAATAAATAAATAACAATTATGTTTTATTGCATTTATTTATTTTTTTTGTTAAAGCTATTACACATTTCTAATACACAAGATCCTTATATTTAGGTAAGTGTAGAGCATACTTTGTGTCTCACTTTTTTGCGACTATGTTTCAATATAATAATAAAATATGTTTGAATATAGACATGAATATACACATGACCAATCAAATATAACATTAATAAAGTTGATTTTTAGTGTGACTGCTACTTTTGTGTTAGTGTTAGGGTTAGTGTTAGAGTTAGATTTAGGTTAGTATTAGGGTTAGAGTTAGGTTATGTTTTTAGGGTTAAGATTAGGGTTATAATTTTAGGGTTAGGGTTAATATTAGGGTTTAGGATTATGGTTTTAGGGTTAGTGTGTGGGTTTAGGGATAAGGTTTATGGTTTAGGGTCATGGTTAAGGTTTAGGGTTAAGGTGTAGGGCTTATGGTTAGGGTTTATGATTAAGGGTTAGGATTAGAATTAGGAGTTAGGGTTAGGGTTAATATTAGGGTTTAGAGTTATGATTTTAGTGTTAGGGTTAGTATGTGTTTAGGGTTAGGGTTAGGATTTAGGGTTTAGTATTTATGATTTAGGGTTAAGGTTAGGGTTAAGGTTTAGGGTTAGTGTTAAGGTCATGGTTTAGGGTTAGCCTTAAAAAATTTAGGGTTTAGAGTTTATGGTATATGATAATAATAATAATAATAATAATAATAATAATAATAATAAGCATAATGATAATAATAATAATACACATGATAATAATAATAATAATAATAACATAATAATAATGATAATGATAATGATAATACGCCTAATAATAATAATAATAATAATAATAATAATAATAATAATAATAATGAGAAGAAGAAGAAGAAGAAGAAGAAGAAGAAGATTTTAATTCTTCTGCTCTAATAATTAGATTTTAGGTATAATATGGTTATCCAAAAAAGAGTTTTATTATATAAAAAAAAAGAGTTTGAATATGATATGAGTTTTACTATTAAAAAAAGTTTGAATATGAAAATCATTTTTTTTAGAGTTATATCATTGTTATCCAAATTTTATTTTATGTGTAGCTCTCCTTAAAAATTAAAGTAGAGATTTATGTCATTACAAAAGTTGTAAACATGAATATAGACATTATATGTACAAACCCCATAAATATACATATGACCAATCAAATATAACATTAATAATTACTATATAAGATAAATATAAACGTGGTCATTCTCCAGAATTTTTTTCTGAGATGTACAGCAACCGATTTATAGTGTCATCTTCTTTTCGAGGTCTCACCATCGTTGCAAGGAAAGAACAAACACTTTGAAGTGAAAGAAAAAAAAAATTAGAATAGAAATTGAAGTGAAAGAAAGAAAGAAATTGACTCATACTAAGGAAAAAGTAAAGAAAGAAAGAAAGAAAGAAAAATTGAAGTATCAGAACTTGGAGTGAAGAAGGGAAGAAGTGAAGCATTTTATAGGCTTGGAATTTTTTCCCTCTCCACGGTACCATTTTCCCTCCTCCTCGGTACCATTTTCCTTGCCTCGTAAAAGCATGTGTGACATGACAGCAGGGGGGCTGAAATCGCCATACCCTTAGGTGATTTGAGGACCTGCAGAACCTGCACCAGTGCATGTCCTCCACCCTGCGCCTGCGACCCTGCACCCCTGCAATGTTTCTGTCTCTCCATCCTGAAATATTCGCTCATAATTGCGATTTCAGGTCATCTTTTTTTTTCCCACAAAATTCTGCACCCTACGCCTGCACCCCTGCAACGCATCTGTCTCCTCATCCTGAAATCGCCACTGACAATGGCAATCTCAAACCCTCTTTTTTTTTTTTAATTTTCGAAAATTCTAAAATTGCTCTACACTATGACGATTTTAGAATTTTCACCCATACGTTTGTAAATTAAGTTTTCCACCCATTTTTTGATAACCAACCACATCCAACTCTATACATATGTACAAACCCCTTTCTATATCTCACATTGACTTTTCTAACACAACTTGGGCTTACAAACTCTTCTTCATTAAACCGTTAAAGTACCTTAAGAAATTGATTACCATGCTTATTATGGTGACATTTGACATTTGTTCCACAAAGCCATCAAATCCCTGTGAATTTAGATCATCTAACGTGATAGTTACTCTAAAATGAGAAAGTTAGAGAATATTGTATACTTTGAGATTGTTTAGTAAGACTCATACATAATTTAAACTTACTTTCATTTTCTCATTTTTAAAGATTTTTCACTTTTTCAGAATCAAAATCCAATTCGAGTATATATTAATCTTTATATTTATTGTCTCCAAGTGTCAACGTTACATAATCTACTCAAGTACTATTGGTATTAAATGGTGTTTATAATAATTGTCAAACCATTAGGATTTATTGGTGGCTAATTCGATGGATGTAACAGTTGTATACACAACATTTTTAAAAGAAGAATGTCCAGATAATTTATCTCTTTTTTTTTCTTCTATAAAACATTGTCATCCATTAATTTAAGGTTTCGCCACATTTACAATTCTCGAGAAATTCTTGTATAAGTGTTCCTATCTACATTTAAGGTTTCGCCACATTGTAAGATTTCCATGGAGGAGGAGGAGACAAGACTTTTTGCACAAGATGATGTTTTAATTGATTGATGTTTAAATAATAGAACTTGGTCATGCACGTATACATCAATTACCAATTTTTTTTGTGAACCACACCACTTAATTAAAGTTGACTCAAAATATCTTGAGGTTCAAGAATCAACAGGCGTGCCTGTAGAAGGGATATATAGCTGCAAAATTCTAATCTTTCTTTTGGACATATTTATACATATTATGAGAGCAAACATTTTTTTTTTTCTTGACGGTACCATTAGAGTTCTAACTCTTAGATTATCACGATTTATCAACAAAAAAAAAAATATTAGAGTTCTAACCCATCAATAATGTGAGTTAGTATGGTGAATTGGTCACAATATTAATGTGTCAAAAATCTAATAATATAGAGAAAAAAAGAATTTTTTGCTTCCTTTGTCTTTGAGTGGGAATACTTATCACAAGACCCCATCTTCTTAGTAGTGGAAAAGAGGGCACGGTCTGCATCAGTTTAATTATTTTCTTTCAAATTCGGAGGATCATAAAGCATTCATGTACAATGATTATATGCAGTTCCTTTTTTAATACAAGTGAAGCATAACCATGAATCTAACAAAGAATAAAGACAAGAGACAATTCTCCATGATAAAGGGGGGGGGTGTTTTGGAAGAGAAGATAGTTTTCAAGATATGAATATAAATGATAATGATCGAGATGAGTAAGAATCATACAAGAAAGTGATATCTTCACGCCAATTGAGCCGCTTGAACTAGGGGATTAACTATGGGTCAGCATCTTGCCTTATCAAGACTTAATGTTACGAGTAAATCGTATTGTTCTGAGAAGTTGTTTGTAACTTTGATCTTGGAGTGGGTGCGAGAGCTAATAGGGTGGTGGAGCACAATTGAGGTGAAGATCAACATCCTTGTCTACCAAAAAATATTCCGACGCTCAAGTTAGTGTTTGAGTGAATGAGTTAATCGATAGATAAAAAACATACCTGAGCATGAATGAGATTCATGCATATATATTGTGACAAAAACACTATTTGTATACTAAAAAAATTGACACTTGTGTATACTCATATAGAGAAACAAACATTATAAAACAGAGATACAAACATTACAACACAGAGAAACAAATTAATATCATCTTCAAGTTTATGCACGCATGGACACACGTGTGTGTTTAATATTTGCACTTTTATGTGTTTGATAACGATTATTTCTATGTTTTGTGTGTGCACGAACACACATGTGTTATATTACTAGTTTAGGTATCAACTTTTTGGGTGTACAATCGCAGGACCGATATCATGAAGGATGACTTGGGTTCTGTCTATTGGGGAATTTCGCAACTGTAATGGGGTCATCATGAGACTAATTAAGTGCTCCTTAATTGTGCTCATTATGCCTGATAAAGGTTACGTCAGTTACATATTCCTCAACGGTTATGAGTATAAATGCAAGACTTGCAAAGCCTCAGAGCTTGTAGGCTCCCTAATAACTTGAGTCAAGCTCTACGTTGGTAAGAAGAGCTTGAGGCCATCTCAGGTCTCGGTGTTTCATTGAGTTATCTCGGCGTGCGAGATGTATGTCGCACTTCTAGGTTTAGACCATAACACTTAATAAGATTGAAACTAAGATGAGACAATGACACTTGCTAATAAGTTTAGCTAAACAACATCTTCCCATAAGGTAAGCTGCTTAAACTAGAGTGTTAGTTGTGGGCCAATATCTTGCCTTAGAAATATCTAATAGGATTGAAGTTAGATGAGACACTAACACTTGGTAATTTTTTTCAAGAGTTGAAAGAAGTCTCAAAGTTGTCCGAAGAGAAGATCAAACTATTACAACCAAAATGAATGAAAAAGAATAAAAATAATAATAGGAGAAATCACACCTAGAACAATCGGCGACCTAAAATGTAAAAGCAAGATCAAGGTCACCAAAAACAGCCCAACAAGACACTGGAAGGCCCTAAAATCGATAGACATTAGTTTTTGTTTCCCCTTCTATTATTTCTTATGCTCCTATGACAAGACTGAAAGGAACCTCATTTTGTTATGCCTTAATAAGGGCATCAACAACATTCATTCAATCATCGACACTTGGTAATAGGTTTTGGTAAACAACATCTTCGAGCCAATTGAGCTGCTTGAATTAGAGTGTATTACCTATTAGAGTGTATTACCTATTGGTCAACATCCTACCTTAACAAGACCTATTAGAGTTACAGTTATACTAGATCGCGCACTTGATAATATATTTAGGTAAAAAAAATATAGTGTCCTAATTATGGCTAAACCTTTCAGCCTAATAGTAATTTTTGGATCGAACATAGAAGAAATCAGCCAAGTGAAAGCAATAATGTCTCACCCAAATATGACTAAATAAAAGAAGAAGAAAAAAAAACTGCTTTAACATAAGCTTTGGCGAAATTCTTATGTTTATGTTTAGAAAAAAAAATTCTCGAAATGAACAAATGATATATATAAATGTGTGACCAGCAAAAAATACTGAAACTTTTGAAAAAGTATATGACTAAGAATTAGGGGGAAATGAAGAAGAAAAAAGAAAAAAATTGCATTGGTGTCTTTGTGCATGACAGAGTTGTTTTTATTAAGAAAACCAAAACTAATGGCCTAATTCTTTAAAAGTTATCTCAAAAATAAATAAATTGATCTAAACACATGAAGGTATGCATAGGCTCAAAGCTAGCTTGGGCTTTCTTTCTTTTTTGGTCGTGTGGCTTGGACTTTATTCACTCCACTAGTTTTTACACAGGCCCTAGACGCTCAATCATTAGGCCCAACTTTGCTCAATTAAACGAAACAAAAGAGTGACAATGTGATGAGTATGACCAAATAAAAATGAGTGACAATGTGAAGCACAAGGCGTGGCATGTCAGTAACACATTTTGTCTTTTAATTATTTGGTGGTGTGTGTGTGGTTAGAGTTTGATTTTCACTGTTAGAAATAGCACACAAAATGCAATTTTCTGTTGAATAATTATTTGTAGCTAGAATTAGTTTGATAACTGTAATTTGGACCTTTAACTTGTACAACAAGTTAACAAGTTGGTTAGCTTGGCTAGCTGTTTTTTGTTAGCATAGTTGCTAGTTAGTTGGTTAGATAGCTTGGGGAGCAAGCTTCTGATTTACATGTATGTATATATATGCCATTGGCATCATTGAATGAATTAACGAAATAATTCATCTCATACTCTCTAGCTGATTTGCTTCTCCATCTCTCTCGGTTTTTCTGCTGCTGTGGCAGAGATTGTTCAATGGCTGCATATACAGTTTTATCATGGTATCAACAATTCGGTTACTAACAATTTATTATTTTGTGTAAATTCGGTTAATGTCAAGAATAGATACTCTAGATTCAACAAAAAGCTTTAATGCGAGTGAAAAGAGTTGCGAGGGTAAGGAGAGTTACATTTGGTGTATCTCAGGCTCTTTTTTTTTTTTTTTTAAATGGAGTTGTGCGTGTGCGTTAAGTTGAATTCTTCTATTTCTAATCTTTATTTCTTATTTTGCAGTTTTTTGAAATGCACAATGCAATACTTATAAAAAGAAATCACTTAATCGACCTTAGTTTTGGCTTATTTTCACTATAAATAAACTTATTATGTTGACAAGAAAAAAAAAACAAATAAAACTAAAAACACATACTTAAAAATAGGGCTATTAAAATAAGTTTAACTTACGGTGCAACCCATTTATTTAATTAAATGTGCAGATCAAATGTATAGAATTTGGCCCATAAATAATAAAAACCCTTTAAGACTCGACTCGTTTAACTTATAAGCTAAATTAATATATTTAATATTAACATATGCATAAATCACAAACTATCACATTTACTCACATTAAAATAGATTAAATATACAAAAATTGACTCACAAATAATAAAAACTCATTAAAATCCAACCCATTTAACCAATAAATTAAATCGGTCGGACCTAAACAAACTGCCCCGTTTAACCACCCCATTTGAAAAAGACGTGTAACTGCCATTTTTATTTATGTAATTTATTTTGCAGAAGAAAGGAGAGGAATAGATGGGCATGTGACATTTGAATTGATACGACAAAAAGAGTGGATAGCTCAATCACATTGAATTGCGTGTAAACAGATTAGATGACCTCATCATTCATCTCATGCTTGAACAAATTTTTTTAATTAGTATTTCTTTCTTCACTTTTTATTGCCATTTTTTAAATAAAAATTCATCCAAAATTATTTGTCATTTAATAAATTAAGAATACATTAAATATATTTCCTTATAAGTTTATTTTTATTATTTCTTATGTTTTTAATAACACTTAATTACTATAATACTAACCAGGCATTTTATACATTGTCTCTAAGATTATTAATTAATCTATATCATCTTTTAAAAAAATTATCACTTGTTAAATCACTAGTAATGTTATATTGTTATGTTTGGTATGCATACGTTATGTAATTGAAAATTTATATTAATTTGTTTGGTATATAAAAAAATTGATGTGATATACATTAATTATTATTTTTATTAATATATTATTATTATTATTTCTATTTTTTATTATTACTATTTTTATTTCCATTTTTATTTATGTATTATTATTATTATTATTGTTATTATTATTATTATTTTATAATTACCTAAAAGTGGTAATCTAGATAGACATATCCCATGAAGGTAATCTACATTACCTCTTTGAAAACAATGCGGATTACTTGAGTAATTGGATTACCAGCAATCCTGTCACATCAAATAAGTCAATGTGGATTACTAAACAATTTAAAAGTCAGATTATTAGTGATTTGGATAGATTATCTCATACCAAACTCCCCCTAGCTGCTCAAGGTTAATTTTGTTTACACATTCTATATTTTCTTTATCTTAATGTCAATTAAATAATTTCTTAAAATGTGTGTTTTTGTAAAAAAATTAAAAAAATTGGACAGAGCCAATAATTACTTATTTATTATTTATTTTTAATACTATAAATTAAAATTAACACTTAATAATGCAAGAATTTTATAGGATTGGCATTTGGCTGTTTGCTATTACGCAATGCCATTACCATTTGTACTTTTTAAAAAAAATCCAATTTAGAGGGTAACCTTGAGACCCTTTAGTTTAAGCCCATATGATTGTCAGCCCAAGTCTTACTCGATATTTACTATTGGCTTCTAAGGCCCCAACCCTCCAAAAATCCTATTCACATTAGGTTAGGGTCAGGTACCCTAGGGCTAATTACCATAACGTAACGAAATACAAACCCCTCATTACATTATAGAAAAATGTTTTGTTATATGTAATAGTAATAAACCTAAATTGATGATAAGACGTAATTGCAATTCAATTAAATTTTAGTTGGGTAAATATTGAACATAATGTTAATTAAAAATAGTTTTGCACTATATTAATTCAAGTCATACATATTGCCAATGATATGGTTGATGTAGATTATATAATACTTTGAACAATCTTTTCTTATATTTAATCTAAAGTTGTGTTTGGATGGAGTATTTTTAGAAAGTAATGTAATTTTTTAGAGGATTTCAATTGACTTACTATAAAATTTCTCATTTGGATACCAAATGAAAGTAATTTCCAAATTTCAAGTACTTTTTAGAGGTATTTCATATACTTCAAAAGAATGGCTTTCAATTTCCTTCTCTTCACAAGGAATTCAAAAATCTCCTTCATTTCTACTAATTGTCTTGATTCTCTTATCCACAAACTCTATCACCATTTATCATCTATTACTCATTGTTCATCATCGGTTGGCTATCGTCGAACACCAGCGAGCCACCGCTCATCGCCGATCAGCCATCGCCGACCAGCCATCGCCAAATGCCAGCCAACCACTGTCGAATGCTCGTCGACCACCACCGAACACCCACCGCCGGCCATTTTCGAATGCCTATTGGCCACCGTGGAACACCCGTCCACCACCGTTGAATGCTGGTCAACCACTGACCACTATTGAATGCCAACTGGCTACCTCTAATCACCTAGCAGCCACCTTCAAACACCAGAGACCAATGTTGATCGTCATCACTGTCGATCGTCAGCCGGCCACCCCCAAACGTCGTTTGGCCACCATTGAATGCTCGTCAACAGGCCACCACCTATCATCAATGATCCACCGCGATCGTTGACCACCACTGGTCGCTAATCGAACCCTGCCTAAAGTAGGTAAATACAATTTTATTATTCAAACAAAGTTATTTGTAAATAATGTAAGATAATTATTTTATCCACAATATTCCACACGATAAATTTTTAAAATGAAGGAAATTCAATTGAATTATTTAAATTTCCTTGCATTTCAAATTCCTTAAAATTTGAAAATGCTCCATCCAAACACAACTTTAGGTTGAAGTTAAAACTCGTTTGAGATTAGGGTAGTATTAGAATCAACCCTATATTTGATGTGTACATGTAGAGTCTTAAAAACTTCATGCTTTAGACATCAAGCATCAAGGTCAGTAACGGATGAAGAAAATTTAGGTTGTGGGGGCAAAATTGTAAAGCAAAACAAAAAAAATTTACGTAATTATATTTAGACATAAAGAAAATACATTTTAATCCCAAATAACAATTTTTATACCCACAATATGTTTAGAAAGTATAAATTATTGAAATATAGTATTTATGTAGTGTAATCAATGTATTAAAAAATACCACATTTATTTTGTTAACATTGTTTTTTTTTTCCATGTGGGATTAGACAAATTAACTAGTGGGGAAAAAAATTCATCATTTAATGACGGCAAAACCTCTTTGTACTCATAATATAGTAGAAAAGTTACAAATGTTAGTGGGGCACTTGCCCCCACAACATAATGAGTGCATACATCCCTGATCAAGGTATGAATGTGAGAAAAGTGTGCTAAGGTGTGCGTTATTAATTATTGTTAGGTTTTAAGTATGAGAGTAATAAGAAGTCTCACACTGGTTAATGATGAATACATATAAGTTTATAAGTGAGAAAAAACAATAGATTCATTATCTTAAGATTTTAGGGCATGATATTGTTGAAAGCTTTATTTGCACTCTCTAGTTGTTTTTCCGTCTATTGTTTTGCTTCCAAATCCTCAAGGGATTTAATTGCAGTACAGTGGAAGGGTTGTCGTTCTCTGGGACTGATGCTTTTAAAAATCGTTCTTTGAGTTGTAATAATTTAAGCAGTAAAAGATGGTTGGTTTGTTTGATAGATTAACAAAGAAATTAATTAAAATTGTAAAGCATAAATTTAACTGAGTTTGGATAGTAAAGAAGGATGTTGGGATTTGATTTGTAATATTATTTCTATGTAACCAATAAGTTAGTAGGTATGATCTACAAGTTCTCGATTTTATCGTCACTAGTTCTGAACTTAATCACCTTTTTCAAGCATGTTAAGATCACTCGATTGTTCAATGTTATCTTGCAATTCAGATGTTAAAACGACTAATTCCTCATTCCAATTACAACAACTAAGAATTAGATGAATTGATCTAGATCAGACTTAATGATTACAACTTTCGTTCACAAACGATTAAGCATAAAATCAAGCTTAGAATAGCAAGATTAAAACCTAATTTGGTTATAACTCAATGGTGTAGCCTTGACTCACACGATTAAGTCTCAAATCAAGATTCAATAAGCTAAACCAAGACTAGCGTTAAGTGCAAGATCAAACCATTAAAATCATAGAACAATCATAGATTCATCAACAAAAGTCAAGATGGATACATTTAAGGAATACAACTCATCAAATCCCAACAAAAGGAAAGTTAGCTATCCATAGATATGGATATTTTACAAGCTTACAAGAAATTTAGAGAAAGCAGCAGGTTGGTGAACACAGTGCTTTGTTTCCACACTTCCACCACGAACTACAACCTTTGGAATTTCTCCAGCATTTCCTCTAAGGGTTTCTCTGGCTCCTAAAACCCTTCTTCTTATTACTAACTCAAGTATGGAGTGTATAATGTAGAGAGAATGGATGGAAAGTGATGATATGAGCTGCAGGTTACTCCTCTATTTATAGGCCACGCTCAGGCCGCTCAGCTGGTTGGTGAGGTCGCTGAGCGGGTTGGTCTTCTATGGCGGCTAGGATAGGTGAGACCACTCAACTGGTTGGTGAGGCCACTGAGAGCGCGCGCTGGGCTGGGCTATCCTGAAAACATTTTTGGGCTTTGCTCCTTTACTTTGTGGTTCTCTTGATCATCGCCTTTGGTCCTTTTCTTGTGTTAACATCCTTTTGTTTTATGTATCTTACCTATATGGGATTTTTATAAAAAAAATTGCATCAAATTATACATATATGGATGCATCTTTTAAAATTATATAAAACTGGAGAAATTGGTTTGTAAATTCATCTAAACGATCCATATAAGTGCATTTAAACATATAAGAATAGTAAAATATGACACTTATCAGATATATCATCCGACTTATTTGTGTCATTTTTTTACTTAACCCATCAATATTAGTCTCTTCAAGTTATGGACTTTTTCTCCTAACAAGTAGTCTTACTTAGCATATTTGTGTGGATCTCGTCGGGTTATGCACCCACTCCCAACATGTGATATCAAAACCTGAATATTTTGCCTTATGGTGTGTTTATGGGTTTTATTTTGTAAAGAAAGGAAAGAAAAATATTAGGTAAGCAAAATTTAAAACTCTCAAGTACAATTAAGTTTATCTACTCATTTTATTTCTTTTCCCTCTAAAATAAAACTAACAAACACACATTTAAGACTTTTTTTGGTTAGCATTTGACTTGCTTGTGTGGTTTTGTGATGACCCTTGTAAATTGTCACCGATACGTAAGAGACTAGTTCCCTTACAAAGCATCTTAACGTGCTAATCATGAAAATGCGTAACGTTTAATAAACAAAATTTTAAGAAAACCTTTTTAAAATAAACTAAACTAAATACATGTCTCATAAAATTCTTACATAAAAATCATAATTAAAATACAACATTAAATAATTGAAAATACGTAACATATTGTCTGTAGTTCACTAGAGCACTCTACCGATTGACGTAAAATAAACTAACTAAATAATTGAAATGTAAACTGAGAATAACTCCACAGAAACGTGAAGCTCACCAAAGGAACGCTGTTGACTACTGAAGAAGAGGAACTGTATCTAGTATCCTCATCGCGGTCTACAACTGAAACAAATAGATGTGAGCATTAGTCATCATCTTAGTGAGTTGGTTCACGATCACATGGGACAATTTATAAACATGATACACACAATGCTTTACCTAATATATATCATAAGTCAAAACACGTATAATAATACTTTATAATAAAACATAACCTTTTCTGAACCATAATCATTAAACCATTAAACCAAGGAAGATATCTAAACAAACGGATTTTGAGCATTACAGTCTAACTTTAATGCACTACCCAAGTAGCTAGGCCTTGATAACTGATGGTAATCTACTTTATCCGAGTCCATAGATTCCTGATAGTTTGTTTAACGCACCATCTAAGTACCTAGGTCTTGATAGGTAATGGTAGTCTAATTTATATGCTGTGTCCCTAGATTCCTGATAGTTAGTTCTGCTTCTGATTACAATGGTATCAATGATCAACTTAGATTGTCATTGACTTATAATTCTATTGTAAATATAACTTCCTTAAAAACATTTATAAAACATAATAACTCATAACTGAATTTAAGTCTTTCTTCCTAGAGTTTCATGCAACATACACATACATCATGCTTTTCTTTATGCATAAATAAATATAATGGTCTCATGTCATTTTAAAATAGTTTTCATGAGTTCTAAAATATTTTCATAAATATTTTCTATAAATAAAAGACAAAATAATTTATAAAATAAAAAAGACATAATTAATTGATCATAAAAAGCTAACTTAAATTTTAAAACATGCATAAAAATATGTTTCATTAATAATATTAAAGATATGCCGTGATTAAACGTCACTCACTTAGAAATGACTGACGGCTAAAGAGCGCTAGCACTGGGAGCTCTTGACACCCTTCATGGAGACACTACTTGTCCATGAACAAAAGAAAATAAAAGTAACTAGAGTTGAGAGAAAGGTCGTGCTCAAAACACAACTTTCGAACTCTCTAAGTGAATTAACAAATAAAAACACTTTTGAGAGACTTTTATTTATAGGGAAAAATTGACTTGCCCAGCCAAGCCACTTTCGCCGAGTCGCTGTAGCACTCTACGAGCGTTACAACACTCAACTTCGCCCATGCCACTACAGCGTGCTAAGACCACTGCAGTGGCCCACTGTTTTATTTTTCTTTTCTTTACATGGGTTGTTACAGGTTTTTTACTTAATTTATTGGTGTTGATCTAATGAGATTATGGGCTCCCCCTCCCATTAACTAAAAGATAAGATCAAGATAATATTTATAATAATTTTGACAACCATTTTTTCAAGCTAATTCAGAGAGTTTAGCTAAACTCACTCAAAATGACAAAGATAACCGCCTATAATAGATTTTAGACAACTTTATTAAGCTAGTTGTTGATACAATAAACATTGTGCGCTAAGTGCACATACTTTCAATTGCGTGAAAATGCGTGATTGGATTACAGTGTATTACCATAAGTAAATTCATAGAAATAAGAGTTATGGTACTATGACAAAGAATGAATCTTCTTATATTAAAATTTTTCATGTTTAGTTATGTAAAGAAAGATAAAGAGACAAAAGTTTAAATTGGGTTATACCAATTTTAAGAGGACTTCACTTGCATACTCAACTTTTGTGTCTTATTGAGAGTAAGAGAGAAAAAGAGTAATGGTTGTTTTTATTTTATTTTGTGGTTCCCACTAAATGTGATGCCATAGTGTTTTAGAGTGTACATGTATTCTAATGTGAAAAAATATATCTTTTTAAAATTTTAGAGAGTCAAAGCTGGTTTTAAAATGTTTCTTATAAGAAATTTCATGAGTTTCTCAACTCTCTCAAAAGTCAAAAACAAAATTTTTACCAAATTCAAAAAAAAAATAAATTAACTTATACTTATCGAGAGTAAGACCACACCTAAAAACTTTAGTCATGTGATATTAAAAGTAATGTTGCTCATTAATTTCTCTATGTATGATATTTACCGAACCGATTAATTGCAAGGGATCAGCGTCAACAGATGACAATAGTTTGTACGTGTCTCTCTGTTANTTTTTTTTTTTTTTTTTTAGGTTTTTTAATTTCCCCCTTTTTGAAATTGGAAAAATTGATTCCCTAGCTAGGATTGTTCTGCCAGAATTCTATTGCTAGAATTATGTGTCATGTTAGTTGGGTTTAGACGAATCATATATTTGTTTTTTCTCTCTCTTACCCATTAGTTAGCTTTTTTTCTTTTTGTTATTTGTATTTGTCTTGAGTGGAACAGTTTATTGACTCACTCATCGTCTACCATTGGATGAGATTTATCGAGGTGTGGGTCCCACTGACATCTTATTCATCGGTGGATGATTAGTGAGTCGGCACGATGTCTAACATAAAATGAGTCCTAATAACATTTTTCTCTTTTTTGATTTACTCTGTTACCTTAAAATCTCGACATCTCATTGTGGCGCTCTGCATTCTGACAAAAGTTCTAGCTATGCAGCATTTCATCAGAATCCTATTATTTTATTTATTAATCTTTTTTATTTCATGGAATGGTTTGAGTATCAATATGATTTATGACATTGCTTGATTCATGTAGCTGACCCTACGTAGTGGGATAAGGCTTTAGTTGATGTTGTTAATTTCATGAAATGGTTGATTCTTATGTTTAACCCTTCACTCCCCATTTTATGTTAGAATTATCAGAAGCATTCTGTGTTTCTACCTGTCATTCAATCATTCAATTGAATATAGGGGATACACCTATTTCATGAATGAGTTATGTTATATGTAGTCATAAGCATGGGATACCGTGGCGCCTCATTACCTATTCACCATTGGGTGGAATTTCAATACGGCCCACATCCCCATTGAGATCTCATCCAATGGTAGATAGATAATGAGTCGGCACGGTGTCCCATGTTTGATGAGTTCATATAACATTTTCTGTCGTGAACTCCTCAATTGGTTCTGCAAACTAATAGAGTTTTAACTTGGTGTGCTACACTGTCAAATGCTTTCTATGATTAGCAATACAGATAGATGCCTATTGTGTTCGAAGTGGATGAGAATGCAATTTTTTGTATTAGACATAGATCAACCAAGCACAATGGCATTGTTTGATCCATGTAGCCGATTCTAGCTAATGGTAGAAGGCTTTGTTGATCTTGTTTATGTTTGGTAACAACTTAATTTTGGGAAATAATCGTTTTTTTGTTTATCAAAGTTGTCTCAAAAAGCTTTTGCTTATAGAATGTTTTGGATTTAAGATAAGCTTATCCAAACACTTCTGTTCTATCCCATCTTTTGCTTGTTGGTTGCTGCTATCTATTTTGTGACAGAATAGTTATTTTTTTAAGATTGTCTGGGATTCTATGTAGTCAGAGACTAATCAATAACTAGTTCAATTTTGCTACAAAATTGGATGTTTTGCATAGTCCTACTTAGTTTAGCCAATTCTATTGAGTTCTATTGAAAAAATAATAGTTGTATTCAATACTGTGTGATGTATGATTATTTGGGCTTGTCAATTTATTTAGGGCCATATGAAGGAGGAAAGCCTGACGCATCATTTTCATTTAAGGATGAGGACTTTGTTAAGGTTGCCTTAGGGAAGATGAATCCGCAGATTGCCTTCATGAGGTTCGACCTTTTGATTGTTTTTTTCTTGTCCTTAATAGTTTTTTGCTTTGGTTCTTTGTTTATGTATTCATGTGTTTTGTTGTGAATGATGTATGGCCGATACAGGGGTGCGATGAAGATTAAGGGAAGTTTGAGTGCTGCTCAGAAATTCACTCCGGATATCTTCCCGAAGCCTTCCAAGATGTGATCGCAGATGATTGGTTTATGATTTGGAAGCAATCACAGGAAAACAGATAACATTAAAAGATGGGAACTATATATCTCTAGTTAAATACATGGATCATCATTCCTAAGGTTCTTGGTGGTTCATGAATGTAATAGAGTTCTGAACTCTGAAGGATATTTACATAATGTAATGTAGATCTGCTAAAGTTTTTTATTTTTTATTCTACTATAGTTGAATGCTTCAAATTCGAAAATAGTTCATCATCCATTGTTTAATAAAAGTGGTCTTCATTCTTTTTCGCAATTAGTACTTGGATTGGTGCATCGCCGAGCCGATCATTGGATTCCATACTTGCCAATACATTGCGAATGCTAGGAATGATGTTTTCTCACTAATTATTTATTTGTTGTTTCTTTTTCTTGTTCATAGGCTGATAATTGATTTTTCTTTGCCACATTGTTGCCTTATTACTCAGACACTAGTGAACTGCATAAGTGTCCCTGTTTGAGTACAATTGATTCCAACTTTTTATTTTTTTTTCCCTTTCTAGACAAACTATAATATCAACATCCATGTTGTTGGAATCTATTGCAACCCTAGGTGTTGATAAATACAAAGTAGCATTACTCCTTGCCATATGTGGAACCATGATGCAATTTCACAGCTGAAACATTTTTTTCAGGCTTGTTTGTTTACTAACTTGTATTGAGTGTGTGATGGCACTTAAATTAGCCACATTGATGAAGAGTTATCATCATTGAGAAAGTATTCAGAATCATTCTTCTAGTAATTTTGGGTGAACCCACTGGTTGAATTTTAGATGCTGATGTGTCCAAACTTAAACCATGGATTCCCAATTGTATGTGCTGAGGCCAGATATGATTCAAGACGAGCGGTTGAGGACGAGATGGTGGGTGGCAGAGGTTACAGATCTTGACAAAATGTTGCTTAACGGCGATGGTGTCAGTGGTGTTAGGAGGCGCAAGGTGATGACGGTGGATGAGCGTCTCAAATTTGTGTAGTTCGTGGCAGCGACGGTGGCACCGTAGTTGGAAGGGAGAGTTAGTGGAGGTGATTGGAGAGATGGTTGTGATGATGGCTACTCTAACTGGTTCACCTAGCGGTGGTTCACATGGCGGAGAGGCGAAGGGGATGGGTGGTGTGGTGGGTTGTCGACGTCAGTACAAAAAATGGAGCAAAAAATGGGTTGTCAGTGGTCCTGTGTCCTAGCAAAATGGAGTACAAAAAATACACTAATTTTTTGTCCTGAGATACAAGTTTTTGTATCTGTCTTTATAATTAAACAAGATTTTGTGTCCTTATATTTATGTCTTATATTAGCAACCAGACAAAAAGTAACATGGTTGAAATTTAAATCCTTATATTAGCTGAAATCCTCATATATTTATAGAAATATGAACTTTGCTGGGAGGAAACATTGTTGACTTAGGTAACCTTTATTTCCTGTTTTGAGACACAGAATACAATGACGACATTAGTGACAAAAATTTCCCAGACGCCCACCCTCTATCATTTTTCTCTTAATTTACCAAATGTTGTAAATTGTAAATTGCATACGGAAGAGATTGAGTGTGCAAGTTGAACACTCGAACCAGTGAAAATGAAGTATTGTCTCCACCATGGAAGATTTGGATATTCGGTATTATATTTAACTAACTCTCATGGCTGCCTTATTATTCTTTCTCATCCGATCCCTGTCATTTCATGATTAAATGTCAATTTTTTCCCCATAAATAACAAAATGTCAATTGTTCATTATCTCATCCCATTCCTTTCTCTTTCTTCATCTTTCTTGTATTCTATTCTATTCAAGCTGCCATGCTGCCTAAACTCTTGTTCTGAAATCTTGGAACCTACCAAAGCTAATCTGAATGGAATTCATATCACGTTAAAATAGAAGTTGGCACTATGTTTTAGTAGCTACAAAAATTGAAATTCCAAGTATTGTAAGCATGTAATGACATATATCATGGTACCAAACATGCTCTCTTTACATATAGGAATTTAATAACAGCACAAATACTTAAATCCAGTTGTAATGAGACTAGAGCACAAGCATTATGCTGGCCTAAGGTATGCAGAAATACTTGCCTTGTTCTTGGAGAATATTTAATGTGGGCTACACAAGTATTATCAACTACTGATTTCTAACCTTTTTTTTATATATATTTCAAATACTCTAAATCTAAATAAATGATTGATAATGTTTGTAGAAAATGTATTAAATATGCTTCATGAACACACAAATATTTTGCAACTGATAAGGCATGTCTTTGGTTCAAATACTAAGGCTATTTTTGGTACAAGAGACAAGATAGATGACGGAAACAAGGGTATAAAGACAAATACTAGGAAATTTCTATCTCTCCAATCCACAATTTCTATCACTTTACTTTCCAATACTCAAATCTCTGAAAATTTTGAAGGATACATTACTATCAGATATGAACGGAATCACAGACGATGACATTAAGGAAAAAAAATCAGGAATTTAGTGTCTTATCCCCACAACTGCAGATCTTATCGCTAATTACTCCAAACTTTATGCTCATGTTCACACTACTCCGAGCCATGAGTCTTGTTCTTTCTCAGCTTAGACGTCAGTAACTACAATCATGTACGTTAATTTGTCTTCATTGATAACTTGTTTTTTGTGGCGTGATTTTCACATTTAAACTCGGCGTATATGCGGCGCGCACAATCATCTGACATTTTTCTTTAATTGCAAAATCAAGTTAATGATGCTTCATTCTTCTATATAAGGCACATAGGCACTCAGCACTCAGCACCAAACACATAGTTTGAGGTTATGGATTCCCTCTCTTGGCTCAACCTCCTTTGCCTCTGCCTTTCACTCTTTCCCCTTTTGGCATCTTCTGCCTTGCTGTTTCAGGTTCCAATCATATCATATTATATTGATATTTCAACATATACAATTATTTGTATGGTTGTGGTACTCTTCTTTCCTTCTTGGTTGGTTGTGTATGAATGTGGTGATTGTTTGTCGCAGGGGTTCAACTGGGAATCAAGTGGCAAAGGAGGATGGTACAATTCCCTCAAGAGCTCGATTCCGGACATGGCGAACGCCGGAATTACGCATGTTTGGCTCCCTCCTCCCTCTCAGTCTGTTTCTTCTCAAGGTATGCCTTTAATTTGAACCTGCTTCGCTCATATATATAGAATAATAATCAATGGGATGCTTTAGCAGCATTTCATTGCTCAGTTTCTAGACACATGATCAAATTCTGCTGTCCTTCCATTTTGAAGAACTATGTTACATTCTGCTTAGGAATTATTTTTATTGAATCAAGCGCTTACCACTAGGCCAAAAGCTATACTCAAATTAAACCAACAATCTCCTCCAGTGTTGTCAGGAAGATTCGAAGTTTTGACCCTTGTCCTTGCTTTAATATCACTTGTTAGATCAAACGTGTAAGTTATAACTATTGACTAGGGTGCAACTTTATTTTCTTATGCTTTTTCATATCCTTATTTAGCATTGTCATGGGTCGGGATGTTAAGCCCATCAAATCCTAAGGATGAGGCTGCTCAATTTAAACCAACAATTATAGAGGGAAAGAGTATAGGAAAGAATCGTTAGAAAGTCCCCTAAGTAGCGTTTGGTTGGAGGGACAAGACACAGAGATAGAGACGAAAAAATTCAATAGTAGATAGTACAAGTATTTAAAAACTCCATTTTAATTTTTTAAGTCTTAAAAATTAATAGTAGGCATGATAAAAACTAGAATAGTAGTATCCCTGAGAGTCTTGTCCACATTCACTAATTGCTGGCTGCCAAGAGGTTTGGTCGCAGTAAAATGTAGCCCAATTTCATCTCTCAATATGATTGTATAACATTGTATCGTATCCATGATGCAGGGTATCTTCCAGGAAGGCTATATGATCTTGATGCATCAAAATACGGTTCCAAGGGAGAACTTACGTCACTGATTGCAGCATTCCATGAGAAAGGAATCAAGTGCCTCGCAGACATTGTCATCAACCACAGAACCGCAGAGACAAAGGACAGCAGAGGCATCTACTGCATCTACGAAGGGGGCACCGCCGACTCGCGACTCGATTGGGGCCCTCATTTCATCTGCAGGGATGACACGGCGTATTCCGACGGCACCGGAAACATGGACAGTGGAGAAGGCTATGCGGCTGCACCAGACATAGACCACCTCAATCCACAGGTGCAAACAGAGCTGTCTGATTGGATGAACTGGCTCAAGACCGAAATCGGATTCGACGGTTGGAGGTTCGATTTTGTGAAGGGCTATGCACCTAGCATAACCAAGATCTACATGGACAAGACTCGGCCGGATTTCGCGGTCGGGGAGAATTGGAACTCTCTGTCTTATGGGCAAGATGGAAGGCCAGACTATAACCAGGACGCCGCTCGTGGGGTCCTGGCTAGCTGGGTGGAGGGTGCGGGTGGTGTTGTCAAAGCCTTTGACTTCACTACCAAAGGTATCCTTCAGGCTGCCGTGCAGGGTGAGCTGTGGAGGCTCAAGGACTCGCAAGGGAAGCCGCCGGGATTGATCGGTGTGAAGCCGGAGAATGCTGTGACCTTTGTTGACAACCATGACACTGGCTCTACTCAGAAGATGTGGCCATTCCCATCTGACAAAGTCATGCAGGGATATGCTTACATTCTCACACATCCTGGCACCCCAACAATATTCTATGATCATTTCTTTGACTGGGGCCTGAAGGGGGAGATAGGCAAATTGAGTGCTGTAAGGCTAAGGAATGGCATCAATGAGAAAAGCACGGTGAATATTCTAGCGGCTGAAGCTGACCATTATGTAGCTGAGATAGACAACAAGATCATTGTGAAGATAGGGCCCAAGATGGATCTTGGAAACCTCATTCCCTCAAATTTCCATGTTGCTACCTCTGGTCAAGACTATGCCGTGTGGGAGTAAATGAATTGAATGAGAAATAAATGGCATTTTTCTACACCAAAATAAATGGAGAACCTATCTTAGAAAGAAAAGGGAGTGGGAGTGAATGTTGAAATGTGTGTTTTTGCTTGTTTTATTATTTAAGAAGAAAAATTGACATATGAATCATATAATGAAAATATGAAGAAATATTATTATATATCATTAAACTGTACTTTTCTTTAAGGACCAAAGAAACTCTCCTCTTTTTTTATTTATTTATTTATATTTTTAATCATTCGCAAAAGAGGTTGTGCGAAGGGTCATTGGGAACAACAGGCAATAGGACCCCTTTTTGCTTAAAAGAAAATTAACGTAAGTTTTAGCTTCTCGAGGAATATTAACATATGTAGTAGAAAGTAGAAACCTCTTAAACTGCTTGCTCTTAGCCATTCTAATTATTATTCACTGATAGTGTAAATTCTTTTACTGTCACAAATTATTTGACAGTGTTAAAAAGAATCAGCTATTTTTACTTATGTTATAAAATTTAATTGATTCACAAATGTAAAAATATTTTACATTGTTAATGTATGACAACTAAACTCGTATCTTTATATCATTCTTTTTTTTCCTTTTTAAGTAATAAATATTTTGTATGATTCCATCCTATCATGTAAAATTTTTACATGACTTAATTATATATTAATTTTTACAATTAATTAAATATTATTTTCTAGGTCGCATACCCCACAATGCCTGCATAACCAATGATATAAATCAACATCACATAATTAAGTCATGTAAAGTTTTCCCACTAGATGATCCATTCAAACACAAAATTAGACCAAATTCATCAGCCGGACAAGTCATCATGTGTCTGTCAATCACACAATGGGTTAGGTTTCAAGTGAGTGTAGAGTATGTAATAAGTGAGAGCACTTATAAATTTATTGTCTTAAATTTTGAATTAAGATGTCGTGTTCAATCATTATTATAATTTTTCACTTAATTTATTAGTGTTGATGTCCCAATGGGCTGGTCTCCCCAACACAACATTAAAGTTATGTTGCATTTGGTATGAGTGATACGATATGGAGATACAGACAAAAAAAATATGTCCTTCTAAACTCTAATTTTGTGTCCATTAAACAAAACTTTTCTGTATCCACTATCTACAAAAAATACAAAAATATTCTTGCCCATGTCTTTGTTTCTCAATTCTATCCTTATACCAAACACAGGCTTACGGACATAACCCAACACCACGCTTAGGTTAAGGACTTCAATTGTTGTTTCCTGCGGGCGTCTATTTGAGAATTGTAAAGGGCTAAGGGCAGTATTGTTGGAATTGTAAGTTGGAACCACTTGAGAAGTTCATGAACCAAGTTTCACTCCCTCATTAATGCTCCGAAGACACATCATTGTCCTACAATCTACTAGATTTCTTCTTAGTTTGGCCCTTGATTTGCCGTGTTTAACAATTGTCAAGACAATAAAATCATCATTAACTCTACGGCTCTACACTTCACTCTAAAAAATAAAATACAACTAGTACAATGTTGTTTGTCCTTGAATTTCCTTGACGTCCTTGAATTTTCTTCACGAGTAATCCATCTGCTAACAGGATAATTTATCCTTCCGCAATCCCCTGCGGAAAAACAACTCGATAAGTTGCACTATTTTCTAATATGTGGATAAGGAATTATGTTTTATAGATACCAGTGGGCAGGAACACAGACCCAGTCATTTGTCTATCACGTATGTGAAATGGAGTGAGTGATTATTTTAACAATAAAAAAAAGAGTGATTATCTTTTTAAGTAATTTTGTAAGTGGGCTAAAGAGATAGTGAATAGTGAACAATAAAATGTACATTAATGTCATTAATAAAAATATGTAAATATGGAAAAAAGAAAACATAAACTATGGGTAAATATGGAAAGTGATGTTAGGAGACCAAAGGAGCATATCAAATGAGAGGAATGTTTTATTGTGAGAGTGGAATGATTAAATCTTGACTATATAATTATACACGAATGATTAAGATTAAAAATTGTTTAAATGTCACACAATCACTTTAAAAAGTTAAATAACTTTGTATTTTAATCTTGACTATTTAGGTAAGATTTAATGGTCAATATTTAACTCTCTCATTCTCACAATAAAATACTCCTCTAGTGTGTGATCACGCGCACACAATCTCGCCATTCAAGAAGATAGAGCATTTTAAAGTTATTCTGTCTCTAAAATCGGTTGAGCCAGGAGTTTAAAAGTTCAATAAGTTGACTTGGGAGGTCAACCGGGGTTTAATAAAAATATATATAAGAAAAGTAAAAAAAAAAAAAGAAAAAAGAAAAAAGAAAAAAGAAAAAGAACAGAGCCTTTGAAGGTTTCCGTAGTGTTAAGTGTTAACCCCTAGAGCAGCAGCAACATTGTTTGAATTGAACCTTATTAAGAGTGGATAGTTCTATTTTATCTGCTTACTTGTCAAACATGAAAGTCATTTTCCGCGTAGAGATAAAGCTCACATCATTCTAGATTTGGCCTCCTTCTATGTAGGACACATTGCAATTTCTTTGAAATTCTAAGGCACACCAAAGCTCATGGATGCCTATAAAAAGGCCACAGAAATACCCTGCTCTTCCACACGAGAAGAAAATTACATTAGAAAAAAAAACCATGAAGTCTCTCCATTTACTCTGTTTCCTCTGCCTCTCCATTTCTCTTCTTCCCTCTTTCTCCACCTCTACCATATTATTTCAGGTATCACCATTCATATGTCTACCTCTCCCTCTTATAGTTGACAAAACTTTGAGCTTTGATGAACTTTTTTTTGCACATTTAAATGAAAATGAGTTTTCATGGTGAAGTGATGTATATTCACATTTTTATTATGAGATTAATTTTTGTTAGAATATCTATTGGAATAAAATAATATTAATATTATATCTTTGATTGGTTTAGTTTAATATTTAAATTGATTTTGTATTTATATTTCTAATTATGTTTCTAATCTATAAATAAACTTTATTTCATTGTGAGTGATACAACTTTCACTAATATAAAAATCTTAGTAATTTATCATTCTCTACCTGTTGTTATTTTCTTCGTAATATTTTTCTGATTCCATCATGAAATCCCACAATTTTAATAAAATGATTATGTAAAAGAGTTTACAATGTTATCTAATCATGTGTTGTTACATGAGAGACTTTTAAAATAGTGAAGTAAGATTCAACAACTTTTATTTATATGATAATATATGATTGGATAACAAATAAAACTCTTTTACACTATTTCTACATAAAAATTAATCTATTTTCTTAAACTTAGGATACGCATCAAAATTAAGCTATAGATAACTCAAAATCTTAACAAATATGTGATAGAAGATGGATTTTTAACTATTTTAAGAATGAAAATATAAGTGTTGTTCTGTTTTGTTTATCATTTCATCCCTTAGGTGTTTTTGCATTTAAAACATAGTAAAAGAGAGAAAAACTATGGTGAAAGGATAATAGCATCTTACTCTCATGTACTATGGATGTTATACACTTAATTTCTAACGTCGCAAAATGTGCAATTCAACTCCTTAAGTTTTTTAAACAATTCAAGTAAGACTTTTTGTCATTTTTAACGTCTAAAAAATTATTAGTACACATGTACCTATCACATATGTATTTCAAGGACAAAATTATCTTTTCTTCAAAATAAAAATAAAAGAAAAATAATTTTTTGAGGACAAAACAATGACATTAGCGAAAAATATAGCATCGACAACAATAGAAATCATAAGCAGCCGATGAAGAAAAATGGAAAAAGCAAAGAGCAGAAGCTACACAGGAGACAATGTAGGAGATGGATGAAGTTTGCGGTAGTGGTTAAGTATGAAAGGGTTAGGACATTGAGTTCTATTTAGAAAGGGAGCGGGAGGTCACCGTGAAAGGGTTTGTGAGGAATTGGGTTCTATTTTTTTTTAAATAGTTTTTCTTTTATTTTTATTTTAAAGAAAGGGTAATGTTGTCTTTACACTACATCGTATGATAGGCACATGTGTATTTACGAACCTTTTACCATTAAAAGTGACAAAATATCTTATTTGCATTGTTTAAAAAACTTAAGGGATCGAATTACACATTTTACAACCTTAAGAGGTTAAATACATAATAACTATAATATAGGGGATAAATTACTATTAACCCAAGTTAAAATGACTAATGATAAACGAAAACAAAACACAACTTTTTTTCTTGCTCTAATGGCTCTTACCAGTTTCAATTTGAACCCATCAAATCAATAAATCATGGTTTAGAAGGTGCAAATAGCAAATGAAGCATGCACTGCTAGCAAGATGAACATATTTGTGTGTGTAGGGGTTCAATTGGGCATCAAGTGATAAAGCAGGAGGATGGTGGAACTTCCTGAAGACCGTGGTCCCTGACATAGCAGATACTGGAGCTGAGTATATTTGGCTTCCTCCTCCTTCTAACTCTAACGACACTGGTCCCCAAGGTAAGTATTATTCATCTTTGACACATCAATTATTACATTAAAATAAAATTTATCTCTTAAGTACAATTCTAATTCAATAGAAGAATGGCCTTTTAGCTAGGACAGTTGAATTAATGGTTGGCCTATCCTTTCACGCGGTTGGAGTGCATGGCTGAAGTTCATTGAGTGGTTGACCTCCTGGTCAAGACTACAGACTCCTCCTATTTATGCACTGAACGAGTTTCATAATTTGTCCATTAATATGAGATATTACTCCCTCTGTTTAATTTTACATTAATTGTGTTTAATTATATTTAAAAAATATTATTTTTTTAATTATACCTTTTTTTTCTTTAAATAGGTGCAAATTATTTAATTTTTTAATATGTGTATATTTATTAAAAATAACATGCATGTAATATTGGACGGAGGAAATAAATATTAATTGTACCATATAATAGAACATCTCTTTTATAAGTCTTGCTTTCGCTGATCCAAAGTAATGTTCGCTTTCATTTTTTAGATACATTTATAAATTAAAGTACCCAAACACAACAATTTATTCAATTTTTAGTCTCACTCCCTCGGGTCCTAGATAAAATGATCGTTTTTAATTCCTTTGAAACTTGACCACATGCATTTGACATTAATTTCTATACATATGTATTTGAAATAATATTGAAAGGTTACTTGCCTAAGAGGCTATATGACCTTGACACATCAAAGTACGGGAACAAGGAGGAACTGAAGTCAGTGATTGGGGCACTGCGTGAGAAAGGAGTGAAGTCCATAGCGGACATAGTCATCAACCACAGAACAGCGGAGAGGTTGGACAGTAACGGTCTTAGCATCTTCGAAGGCGGCACCCCGGACGACCGCCTAGATTGGGATGTGTCCTACATTTGCAGCAATGACACAATGTTCCATGGCACAGGTCAAAAACCATACTCAAAATTGAATAGCTAGGATCCGTTTCTGTTTTCTGTTTTCTAATTTGTTTTTCTATTTTTTAAGATTTATTTTGTGAAATTAACCAATAAAAATAGAAAAACATATTTTTTTATGATTTGATTATTCTTTTTAACAAAATTTATACAAATCGATGAGGATTATTTTTTTAGCTAAAAAAATTATTTATTTTTGTCAAATAAGTTTAACAAACACATTCATAGTTTGTACAGAAAAAATTGGTTATATATATATATATATTTTGGTGCATAAAAAAGAATTGCTTGTATGATCACTACAAGAAAATATAGTATGGAGTGATTATTTTGAGAAAGAAAATATTACAAGAATAAGATTATAATTAGAGAAAATTAATCAATAGAAATAAAATTTGAACTTCAATCTTGGATGATGGATACATGATGGATTATAAGGTATTTGTCTATTATACAGGTGCCCCTGACACAGGGGATGACTGGCCTGGTGCCCCAGACATTGACCACACAAATCCCAAGGTGCAACAAGGGCTGTCAGATTGGATGAACTGGTTGAAAACAGAGGTTGGGTTTGTAGGGTGGAGATTTGACATGGTTGTAGGGTATGCCCCAAGGTTCACAAAGATCTACATGGACAACACCAAGCCTGACTTTGCAGTTGGGGAGCTCTATAGAAGTGTGGCCTTGCAAAATGGGAGGCCCTTGGCCAATCAGGATGCACACAGGGAGCAATTGGTCAATTGGGTGGATGCTGCTGGTGGGTAACTAACCTTTAAGAATTACTTACTCTGTCCGGTCATTTTTATCTCTTACTTGATAGATTTTGTATATTTTTAGATCTATATATTTGATCAATTAATTATTTTAGATACATTAATTTAAGAATTTATCAAATTTGTCGCGTAAGAGATAAAAATTATTGAAGAGAATATATTTATTGTTAAAATAGGACTCCTCCAATCCTTGGCTTATTTTTAAAACTTTATCCCTTATGTTTGTTATTTTTTTTTCTTTTTCAATTTGATCATATATGTCACAAATCATTTTTAATTTGGTCTTTGAAAATGTGTATGCGGCACAAATAGTATTCAACGTGGCATACATGTACGTTTGACGTGAATTGTGTTACATTAGCATTTTTTTAGGACGTGTTATTTTTGTTAGTTTTTAAATTTGTTTTTAATCACTTTTTCATAAAAAAACACTTAACAAAAATGCAAGTATGACTCAAATAGTATTGACGTGGCACCCACATTAGTAATTTTTGTTAAGACGTACCTTATTTTTTTTTTGTTTGTTTTTTCAATTTGGCCTTTTAATTGAGAATTCGTTTTCGATTTGTTCTCAAATCACCTTTTTCACATAAAAGTTAAGAAATTTTGTTGGCATAACACAAACGCTAGTGACATAACGCACATGAGAACCTATCATAAATTGTTTCATGTCAACATTTTTCGGTTAAAATTACAAAAGATATTTACTCTAGTTTTAAATAATTACTAGCTCTAATTAGTTAACATTCCCTCTTGTTATCTCTATTGTGTGTAACATTTGCTCTCATCATGTGTAAGTTAATGAATGCAACTCATTTCAATATTCTCTTAACTAAATTCTCTGATCTAATTAATAATAGGTGGTGCTGTCACTACATTTGACTTCACAACCAAGATGATTCTTGGTGCTGCAGTCCAAAATGAGCTATGGAGGATGAAGGATGCTAGTGGGAAGCCACCAGGGATGATTGGAACAAGGCCAGCAAGTGCTGTGACATTGGTGGACAACCATGATACTTGGTCTCAGAGGTTATGGCCATTCCCAGAGGACAAGGTCATGTTGGGTTATGTTTACATTCTCACTCATCCTGGTCACCCCACAATTGTAAGTATTGAAATTCTTATTTACATGATATTGTGTTTTAAGTGTGATCATAAAGTCTCACATTGATGAATGATGGACTAAATGAAGAGTATATATTTGAGAAAACTTATAAACCTATTGTCTTAGAGTTTTGGGTCAAGCTATAATGTCCAACCAATTGATGTGTTTCTCATTTAGCCTCTTGGTTTGAACTTTCTCCGATGTTGGACTCCTCTTTACCGCTTTAAATCTAACAAGTGCTATCAAAGCCAACAGATTGAATTCGGACAAAATTTTTCTCACGAAGTTTGCAACTGGGATATGTTGGCCCAACTAGTGTGTGTTTGCTCGAGGTGTGATACCAGTCCTTGAACATCATTTGCCGTGAGTACGTATACTAAGTGAAGAGTATATATTTGAGAAATGAGTCAGAATATGAAGTCTAACCCGTTAATGCGTTTATCACATAGCCTGTTGATTTGAATTTCCTTTGATTTTGGACTCCTCTCGCTGCTATAAACCTAACACATGGTTTCAAAGTAGAGAAATTCGTAGTAGTAGTTAGAGTTGAGAGTTGAAAAACATCTTATTCTAATCCATTTATCACTCAACAATTAAGTTTTGGGCATTAAGATATTTTTCACTTTCATTTAATAAAATTGTTGAGTTATCAATTAATAATTAAAATATAACAAAACTTTTCTCTCACTTTAATAACACGTTGCAAGAATTTTCTTACATATAAATGTTGAATGCATTCTTAGATAATGATCACAATGATAATGAAATCTTTTTTTTCTTTTTGTGCATGCAGTTCTATGATCACTACATCGAATGGGGCCTAAAAGAGCCCATAAAGAATTTGACAAACATAAGAAAGAGGAATGGAATCACAGCCACAAGCACAGTGAAAATTCTTGCAGCTGAGGCTGATCTCTACATGGCTCAAATTGACAACAAGATCGTTATGAAGATTGGGCCAAATCTAAATCTTGGGAACCTTCTTCCATCAAATGCTCAAGTTGCTACCAGTGGACAAGACTATGCTGTGTGGGAACTCAAGTGAAGAATGCATAAGGTGTATTTTTACTATATGGTAAAATAAAGTTGAATAATGTGGCATATGCCTATTTATATTGGGAATGAAATAATAATCTTGGCGGGCTATATACAAATGAATACTAAAATCATTTGCACCCATTGTTTATGACTGTTAATTCATTGAACAAAGCAGTGTACCTATTTGGATCTTCTTTTTTTCTCATTGTTTCAATAATATATTTGATGAAGATAACAATTTAGTATTTTTTTTTTTAATCTAGAAGAATGGGAGAACCGAATAATGAGAAGAAGAATTAAATTTCACATATTTATGTTCACCTGCAAGAGAAGACACGTTAAGCAATCTTCCCAAGGAACTACTATGCAATGAGAAATTTATACCTGCTGTTGGAGCAAAACACACGGATGAAGAATTGAACGCAGCACCACTCATTTTGTGGACTTCACACGTCTTCTAAAAGTATTTTTAAAATACTACCTCCAATTAATTATAGTTAATTTAACTATTCTTCATACCATTTTTTTAAACGATGCATTTTTCTTTAACATTTCGCTTCCGTTTTAATTATGGACAGTCTTTTTGTCCTTTTTTTCCTCCTTTTATTCTTCACATTTATCAAAAAACTTAGGCCTTGTGCCTCTAGAAAGTTCTTCTTCAAGCCTTACGTCAAGGCCAAAAAATGGATTAAAAAATCATTACCCAAAAAATATGATAAATAAATAAAAGCACGAGTGTAAGACCAATGCTTAAGCAAATAGATTAGAAATGTATCTATTGGGTCTAAAAAACCATGTGAAAGCTTCGTTAACCAACAAAAAGAAATTTCCCAAAATTTCATAATTTAAGAAATTAAATGCAGAAAATGTTTTTTGGTTTATCAAATGAATATCACATACAGAAGCCAAATCCAATCCAAGCAAGTAATGAAGCTAGAATCAAATCTGTCGAAAAATTGAAGGGGGGAAGATTCACTGAGCAGGGGTTGGGCAATTGAGTTTTCTATTATTGAAGGTGTTTAACCTTGAGAATCCATGCAATAGATTCTTTTCCTTCCTTGGCGTTGGCGTCAATGGAACAAGTTTGAACCTTGAGAAGTAGTTGAATCCAAGGATAAAGTGGCCCTCCTACTTGAGAAGTAAGAATTCCTACTCTACCACATCCTATCCTTTATGGGAACAGAAAACAAGCATCCTATCAAGGCATTGGAGATCATATATAGTAGACTACGATCCTCCACTTTTTCTACTGTTACCGATGATTACACCTATCCTCGTAATTGCTCTCGTTTTCCATGTTTCGAGCGCTAATTCCTAAACCAAGTTTACCCTCACTCAAGCTCTCTCTTGTCTTTGAACCTAAGATACTTTGATCAAGACCTTGTGCCAATTAAGCCTTCTATCTGGTTGTCCAGCGCTTGAGGAGGAATTTGAGATAACTGGACACCACACATAGATGAATGCAATAACATTATGTTACAAGGCATGGCCTATTTATGGTACATTATGTTCCACTTGATCAAATCCCATACAAATCTTTATACAGAAGCCGAGAGGTTCAAGTTCAACATACCAGAAGCCTAACCACACACACAATCATCTTTACTTTGCTCACCAAAAGAAGACGAACATTATTTTTTGTGCTTGGGAACAAAGTATAGTTCAATGAACCATACATTACAGCAATCACTAACATGTACACCAAGTATATATATGGCTATAGTTTTCCAAAACATGCATGTCAGATCACTTTGAAATCTTCCAAAAGAAAAGGGTGTGAGAGATGTTAATATTTAAAAAAAAATAAAAAAATAAAAACAAAAAAATCTGCAGCAGTAAACAAAATGCAATACACACTACTACACTGAATGTGTTGGGTGTGATTTTCTTCTGGCAAAGAACATCAAGAACCTTGGGAAGAATGACTTCTTCTTCCTCCTCCCATTTCTTGAATCTGAACTTGAGAAGTAATGTGGAGGATTAGAAGCACCGTGAGCTTGACCACCAAGGAGGTGGTTGTTGTTATTACTATTATTCTCAAAGCTAACCTTGTTTGGGCTACTGGTTTGGTTTACCACTCCTTCTTGTCTCAATTCACCACCACCCTTTCTTCTCTGCTCATGTTCTGATCTCCACTTCCTTAGTTCTTGTTCCACGCCTAACTTGTCTTCCCTCGCCTTCTCGGCTCTATCCATCGCAGCCTTCAAAGACTCCCTTCTGGAAGCCATCTCTTTGTTCACTTCACTCAGCTTGTCCAAGGTTTTTGACTCCGACTCCTTGGCTGCCTCAATTTCGGAATTGGCTGCCGCCACCCTCGCGTTGGCCTGCTGCTCTGCATCATGGGCTTGTTTGCTCAGATGATAGTACTCCTCAACAGATAGCGTCACGCCCGCCGACGGTTCCACTTCATTGTTGCTTCTACTTCTCGCCACTTCGCTCTCTTGCAAGGCGTTGATCGCCCCCAGGGCCAGCCTTTCGGAGGCCCTGGCGGCCTCAATCTCTTTTTGAGCTGCCAGCAATCTGCTGTGCATTGTGCTTGCACTGGCCTTGGCTTGCTCGGCCGCCTCCCTCGCTTTCTGCAGCTCCTGGCGGGCTGCTTGGGCGAGGGAGCTGGCCTGGTTAGCCTCCCTGGCCGCCTCCTGCACTTTCTTCGGCAGACCAACCAGATTCTCTCTGCCTTCTTTCTCCTTGGTCTGAACCGAAACTATTTCTGATCTGGTTTTGTCTAGTTCGGCTTGGAGTGATGAAACTGTGATGGAGGCCATTCCCTCTCTTTGCGTGATCGAGGCGTGGTTCGATTTCTCTCGGTCGAGTTCTGATTTCAACGACGTTGCTGCCTCCTTCAAGCGGTTTACCTCTGCAGTTGCTTTCTCCATGTTAAGCCTAACTTGCTCAAGTTCCTTTTTGGCGGACGCAACCGCTTCTTCTATTTCATGGTGCGTTGTTGTGTTGTTGTTGTTGTTCTTGTTCTTGTCTGGTGATGATGATGATGATGGCTTGGGATGTGATTCCATGTAAGCATCCAATTCGGCTTTGAGATGGAGCAGCAGAGCCGACGCTGTGTGCAGTTTGGATTTGAGATCCCTAGCAGAGAGAATATTGTGGTTGAGCCTCCGGAGCTGTTCCTGTGCCTGTAGTAGTAACGAGGAGATGTGTAAACTAAAAATGATTTGAGTGAGTGAGACTTTGGAAAGAGATGTGGTGCGGTGGGTTGTGATACCTGATTAAGTTCCTCCTCCCAATTGAGAGAGTCTTGATCTCTGGCCATGGCGGTTCCGACCCTGTGTTCCTCTGCTTCCATGTGTGCAGCATGCGCAGCTTCCAAGGACTCCTTGGTGGAAATGAGGTCAATGGTTAAATCCTCCACGGTCTTCTCAACCTCCTTGGACCAAGTCACTGCATCTTGGGACCTCTTGACCGCTTCGTCCTTCTCGTCGACTAAGGAGGCGTACTCCTTGCGCAACGCGTGGAGCTCCTCCCTCACCGATGCCAGCTCTGTGGCGGCTGCGGTGAGGCGGGCCTTGGCGACCTCCAGCTGGGCCTTGGCGGCCACGCTGGAGTCCTCCGCGATGCCCTGCTCCATCTCTTCCACCCTCATCTTCGCCAGCTCCGAGTCCTGCCTCGCCTGCCGCTCTTCCGTCTGCGCCCTCTCCAGATTCAGCTTCAGCTCTTCTATTAGTCTCTTGCTGGTGTCCAGCTCCTGCAGCACTTGCGCTTTCTCTTGCTCTGCACCCTCTGATCTTTTCCTGTACTCTGGAATCTGCTCCTGCACTTTCTCCAGTTCTTGTTCCACAACCTTCCGTCTCTGTAAAATCAATCCACACAAAACATCTCCTTCAGCTTCGTCCTCAAGTTGTCAAAAACCGATTAAATTAGTCTCTGGGAGAACTAATATGTAATAACATAACTTGACCGATTATGACAACTTCAGTGTTTCAGTGTGCAAATTAAGAGTATATATACCTCCACTGTTTGGATTCTATGAGCCTTCCAATCCACAATCCCTCCGAATTTGGAAACAGCTTCCTTGACTGATTCGAATGGAGCCGCCGTATCGATAAGGCCTCTCTTAGCTGCTGAAACTTTGGTGGCACTCGTAGGAGAGTTAACCGCAGTCGCTGAAACACGGTCAACGTTGGTTTTAGGCGGGTCTATCCTCAAATGTTTTTCGTCGTTCGGAAACTCTCTCGTCTGGGAAGAGGAAGCGGAGAGTTTCATGAGGCTATATACATCGCTTTCGGAAGCAGAAGGCTTGAGTTTCATCTTATTATTCTTAGCGTCACTGCCGCCGGGAGTGACGGCCGAGACGCCATCATCCCTCTGACCCTTGAAGACTTGTTCAGGCTCAGACTCTGCGGCCGTGGACCTCTCAACTATAGTGCTATTGGGCGATGAAGCCGAATTATCTATGGGGAGATGTTCGTCTGGAACTGCACTCTGGATATCAGAAGAATACGGTGAAATTGCTAGCTCTGACCACTCGGTTGCCGGCGACTGAATTCCTGAATCCTCTCTACTGTCACTATAGAACCGGCCATCTTGCGGGTCAATCGACTCGATATCTCTGTCAGGGGTTTCTGCTTGCAGCTTCTGTTCAGGCTTGTCTTCAATGTCCTCCATTTTTAAGGAATGCTATATGTCTCTCAAGGACAAAAGTATCAGAGAATTTCAATCAATGGAAACAAATTGCACAAATCATGGTCATTCCATGAAGATTTCAACATTGTTCTGTGGATAGATTGAGATTTCTTTATGGAGAATTCTAATTTCTCAAATATAGCTTAAGCTAAAATTAGAACCAGAACATTCTTGTTGGATCATGTGTTTATTACAACTAGGCCAAATAAACAGAAAATTCTATAAAGTTGTTTGTAACTGATAGATTTAGATTCTCTTACAAAAGGTATTTCATGTCAAGTAACAACCATAATTAACCGTACTTCTAAAGTTACTCAAGAATCAAGAGTGCTTATACTTCTTAACTATCAATCAAAGAAAATACAGAATCTTATCTTATACTACATACATTCGTATCAAAATCAAAATTACAATCACAAAAAAGACGAAACAGGAATGCAGAATATCGTGGAACATTTTTAAAATAACAATTACAACAGAAAAACATAAACCATGCATCTATGCTGATTCTAAAGAGATGTCAGCTTTCAATTGTTAACCATACAAGGTAACATCTGCACATGCTTCCGGCCTACACCGCTGTCCGAAACCATCGGCAGACATAAACCTCTCCAATAATTCTTAACTTGGGTGTTGAAAATTCTCATGATATATATATATATATGTATACATCAAGGAAGAGAAAATTCAAAAATAATAATAATATGGAAAATTCCATATAAGGCTTGTAGCAAATTCAATAGATATCATCAAACTCAATTAGGCAAACCATATGATCAAAGCCTTTTGCAGACCAGAGAAAGTTATTACCATGCAAAAATATCTTTATGACCATAAAAAATATCCAAAGGACTAAAAAATCATATTCAACTTTTGCTACATAGTCTTCATGGGCATGCCGATAAGAGGAATTGAAAGATGAAGAACAAAACAGATTAAGCAACAATAAGAAGATTAGGAGAACAAAGGAAAACAGAAAACAAAAAAATTAAATTAAATTAAAATAAAATAAAATAAACAGAAATAACAAAAGGGAGGAACATACCAGGATTAAGCACAAACCAAACTGATGATTGAGAGTTAGCAGATATTAATGATCACTGAAAAAGTTTTAAGGAGGAAAAAATTAAAATTAAAAAAAAAATGGAAAGAAAGAGGAAAAAAAAAGTGAAATGAAATTAAAATTAGCTTTCTGCAAAAAAATGAAAGACAAGGAGAGGAAAAGTTGCAGCTAAACTTAGAAGTGAGGAAATAACGGGTAATAGTCAAAGGTTGCACAGTTAGTGGAGCCTACCTTGTCACACAAACAAAAAATAAGATCCATTATGTGCTCTCTCTAATTACTAAATTTCAATTGGAAAAATCAAAAGGGTTGTCCTTTTTTTTTTTTCCTTTTTCTTTTTGGTAATTTATGTGTTCTACTCCCATTGGTATTTGATGGCTGAGTTTGTGGTTTGTGGTTTGATTTGGCTGCTTAATTTTGTTACATGAAAGGTCACACATACTAAGATAAACAATTGGATGTTATAATAATGCATTATTATGCATGAAATAAACAGATAATAGAACTATATTTATTAATGTTACAGTTACATGACAGAAGTCGTTTTGACTTTCATCTCATTGCCAACAAGCCGGCCAGGTTACGTTGAGGTGGGTCCACCTTTTATTTTATTTTATTTTTCTTTTTGAAAAAAAATATTACGAGTGTGTTTAAAATAGCATAATATTATAATGGATTAAATTGTTAAATATTGTGTTTAGTTGTTTTGAAAAATAAAAATTGATTTCAAGAGTTTCAATTGCTTTGATCTTGAAATCCTATCAAATTTACTGAGAATTGATTATTATTTTGATTAAGTTCCATTTAAATCAAATAAATTCCTGGTGAATTTAGTGAATTGGAACAAAGTTGCTGGGCCTAAAATTTATGATGGTTTCGGTAAATTATTGTGGTACGATCTTCATTCTGAGAAAAAGTGTTACTTTGGGGAATCCTTCGAGATGATGCAGGAAAATGGGTGAGTGGCTTTTCCATCTCCATTGGTGTAGCATGAAACTTGGAAGTTGATATTGCAACTATCAAGAATGGTTTGTTGTTGGTTTATTGGAATGAGGAATATAGTAAATTCATTTGTGAGAGTGACTCTTTAAAAGTGATTCGTCTCATAACTACAACGGCTTTGAATTTCCACCTCTTCCAAGCCAAGAATGTTGCGTGTAGAGATTTGGAGGTTTCTGTCGACCACATTCTTTGAGATGCCAACTTGGGCAAGCTTGGAGCTTCGAGGCCTCATGAGTTGAGCGTCTTAGAAATGATTATATGGGTTCGGGCTTGATTGGCTCCTTTTCTTGCGCACAAAAAAAATAAATCATATGTTTAAGCATTTCAAACACAACCTAATGTACAATGAACGTAATAGGCTATCAATGCAATAAAGTCATATTTGGATAATATTTATGAGATGTTAGGTTAAAATCTCAATACAAGTAATATAATTATTTTAAAATAAAAGAAAAGTTATCAATGCAACAATAATTATTATTTAAAAACGGGTTATAGATAGACTAGACTCAGAAGGAACCCATGCCATGGTTTGCGTGTACGTGTTTTTTTCTTTCTGCGTGTGTTTAGAAAAAGATGAGCAAATGCACAATTGGAAAATTTGGCATGGGGCCCAATGGTTTAGAAGAAGTCCAACTCACATGAGACAATATGTCATCGGTTGGGTAGGGTATGATGTTTTATATGAGACTAACAAAAGAAAAGTATTGTAATTTAAAAAACGTATTACGCCTTATTTCACACTCCTCACATATAAGACTATGTAAGCCTAAGGCTTATTTTGGTAAGACTTTTTAAGAATATGTTCTTGATCTCAAAAGACAAAAGTCAATTTTTTGGGTTTGGTAAATAAAATGCCGAGGTGCTTTTGTTGTTGAGAACCAAGGGGTGCTCTTACGAGCCCTAATTAGTAGCTTTTCAAAGCTAATTTGTACTCTCCAAACGTTAAAATACTACTATAACCTTAAATTTTAATGATTACTATTACTCTCTTTAATGTTCACGTTTACTGTATTATACATGGATTCAATCATTTTTATATGTTTTGATGATAACAACAACAAAGAAAAAACAACACAAAAAACTTTGAAGACCAAGAGGGTGCTTATAAGATTTATTTTATTATTTATCCTCTTAATGGTAATAGATCTCTAGTATTTTTGAAAGAAAAGTTTCCTAAAAGTGGTCCTATGAACATATGCATTGTGTGTGTGAAATTCAAATCAATATGATTTAAACTAACTCGCGCGAGTGTCTTTATCATCGGAATATATTGATGGTAATACCCTAAAACCTCATCCCATAAAGTAAATGAGAACGTGATTTTTTAGGGCACCTAAAACCCTAATTATTAATTCTTATGATATACTATTTATTAAGGTTAATTATTAATTATTAAACCTAAAAATTTATAATAATTATTTATTAATATTATTTATTAATTTATTAATAAATAATGAATAAGCCTAATTATTTATTTATTAATTTATTAAGCATAATTTATAATGCATAATTATTATTTATTGATTTATTAAGCCTAATTTTTTTTAATAATTATTAAGTCTATTTATTATTTATTTATTAATAATCCACTAATTATTAATAATTAAATATAATTAATTAATTACTTATTTTTATTTAGAAAAATTAAAGTAACAACAAAATTCAATTATGTAAAAACATTGAAAGGAAATAAAAAATAAAATAAACTAAAAAATTATTAAAATAACAACAATATTCAACAAAACCCACAAAATTCATGCTTTAACATTGAAATTAACTGCAAAAAAGTTTTAAAATACACACAATATAAAGAAAAAATAACTACAAAAACTAATCTCCTAAAACGACAGCATCATCGAAGGCGGTGGCATCATCATCGAAAGTCTCGGAGGGCATTAGCAACTCAAGAGACATATCACGGGCCTCGCTACTACTCTCCCCTCAAACAGTTCTGCAAAAGCAAGCCCACAATGCCCTCAGCCTCTCGTTGAGCTTCTCCTTTTCTTTTCTCTTCTCCGTCTTGTCCTTCACTTCCTTCTGATGTACCTCCTCTAACTTCACCGCTTGGTGATTGTTGAAAGCTTTTGCCTTTCTGTTTGTTTTTCCTATCTACTGTTCCGCTTTCAAAGCCCCGCAAGGATTCAATTGTAGTACAGTGGAAGGGTTGTCGTCCTCAGGGAATTGGTAATACACTGTCATTCTTTAAATGTTGTTACTTAAGCAATATATAGAGGTTGGTTTATCGTTTGTGAAAGTAAATTTATAAAGACGGGAAATTGCAAAATAAGCAATAAATTGAATAGAGTGGTAAACAGGAAAGAAAACTGTTGGGATTTGATTCGTAGTATCACTTTTACATATCCAATAATTCCATGTATATGATCTATCAAATTCTTGATTCCCTCACACCAGTTCTTATCTTAAATCACCTATGTCTAGCATGATCAGATCATTTGATTCTTGTTGTTATTTGTCGATGTCTCGCACAATTAACAAAGCCAATCGATATAGCTCCGAGTGTTAAAATGACTAATAAACCTAACTCTATATCTAGCAATTAGTAATATTAGATGATTTGATCTAGATCCAACTCAATGATATAGTTTTCACTCGCAAAAATCAAGTTTCAAATCAAGCTTTAGGTAGCTAAGCTAAAACAAGCATTAAGTGCTAGATCAATTCATTGAAATAATTGAATAACATATAGTCATATACAATAAGTTAAGATGGATACATTCAAGCAATAAAACTCATCAAATCCCAATAGTAGGAAGATTAGCTATCCATAGACATGGATACTTTTTCTTTTTTTTTATCTAATAACTATGGGTCATCACGCAATTGAGACCCTCATTTAATTATCGTATGTTGCCAGTAAAAATAGCAAAAGGCAAGATGTCTGTCGCATGTTTTTGTGCACCAAAAACATTGCCTTTAAAAATTGATAAAAAAATAAAAAATATTAGTCGAAAGGGATAAACTTCAAAAGGTGCCAGAAAATCCTTTTAAGATGTATATATCTCTTTACATGATATAATTATGTGTACAAGAAGCATAAAATAATTCATTATTTTTGTACCATATATGTACTCACAAGAAGGGGCAAAAAAAATTTGGAAAAAAAAGAATGCAAATGAAAAAAAAAAATCCAAAAAAAATAGTATAATCCTAAATTAACTAATTAATCCATCAAAAGTGAGCCAGCTCTTCTAGGATCCGTAACATTGATCTTCCAATGCCCATCAGGCAACCCTAATTTCCCAGCTTTCCTCCTCTCCCAATTTAGCTCAGTACGACGTCGTCTCGTGAGCCTGCACATGCGCTGTAGCCTCTTGTCTATTCCATCGTGGAGCTTCCACCACCTATGATGCGCCACGTCACTAGCATAGACCCTTTGGTCCCCCACATCCCAGTTGCAATCGTAGTCTCTGTAACAATGCCATGGCTTTAACCCTAGATAGTGAATTGCGTATAGTTCTGGTGGGTCCGCACCGAAGAGATGGTTCTTTACGCTCGCTTCTAATGTTGTGTTAGCCCAGAAATTCTTGAGGAAGTTCACCCTCCTTGGTAATCTGTACATGTGAAATTATATATCTCATTAGTCTTCACACTTGAACATTTAAAAAAAGATATTTCAAACATCACCAATACTGTTAGGATGACCCAATAAGTAAGTTCTGGCACCATATTAAAAATTGAATGATTTAACTCAATTTCAAAAGTTAGTTCATAAGATTAGAGAATTTATCTCCAGTAAAATTACCTGTGCCACCACACGAAGATCTCGTTGAGAAAGCCTTGGTCGCCACCATTGTATGAAACCACATCGTATCTGCTCTCCATGAGCATATTAAAGGTGCAATTGGAAGGCTCAATAACCATAATCCCAGAGTTAAAAATGCTCTGGTCGTTCCCCGTGGCCGACATCTGAGGAAAATGGAACAGAACATCGAGGTTTCGTAGCACGATGATGTCAGCATCTATGAAAATGACCTTGTTGTATCCCGTTAGCTGCCACAGTCTGAACTTGCTATAGTTGTACTCGTTGTAGGTACCGTTTTCGGCCCTTGGGTTTCGGATTCGGGTTATGATCCGGATCTTCCACCCGGCAGCAGAGAGGGCATTGCGCTTCACTGCGGAGATGGACTTGTCGAGGAGGAGGACGAGGTCGCGCTTGGTCCCCGTTTGGAGGAGGCTCTGCGCAAGCATTATGGCGCCGCAGACATAGCTGTCAGAGGAGTGGAGCACTGTTGCGTAGGCCTCGCGTTTTGCTCTCGCCACATTTGTAACGGTTTGCTTGATCTTCGACACATCGTACACTTTGTCAATACCTGAAAAAGTGAAAACATTTATATTCTCCATGTTTGCTCTTAGATGTCATTTTTAATAAATGTACATAAATTTAATAAAGTAACTAATTTGTGCATATTTAGAGCATGTTTAAAAACATGGTTTAAAAAAATTATTAAAATAAGTTTAATTTTTCAGTTTTTCCAAACACACGCTTAAAGAAAACATCAAGTGCTTATATTAAATTGCCCTCTAATTAGTGGGAGAGATTGTCATGGAACAATGTAATGCAATAATAAAAAATTCATAATAAATCAAAGTATAATTAAAATAATAATAATAAATATTTTCTTAATATAATCAAACGAGAACTAATTTTAAATAAAACGTGGCATTTGAAAGTGGACAAAAGTAGTACTATCTAACTGAAAGGGTGTGTTTCAATTCTCGCAACACCAAAAAAAACATAAACCCTGTATGAAACATATTGCATCAATGGGAGTTTCATCAAACAAAATAGACTTTCTCTCAACTAACTTCAAACGTGATTTCAATTAAAATACATGTAAGATGCAACGTGTTAATTAAAGAATCACATCTAATATATAAGTTACTAAGTTGTTATAATATGATAAATCTTCATGACTAAAATATATAACAAATTTTCTTTGAGCGATTAAAGTATTAACTCACAAAATTTTCAGATACCAAAATATATATTAATTCAAATTTAATAATCATGCTTATTGAATTTTGGAGAATAGAGGGATCATATCATTTCATTTCACCAAATTTTGATTTCTATAGAAAGAAATTGACAATATTTTTCTGGTCGTGTGTAGTATTGTCCTATTGAATATGTAAGCTACTTATGCCTTTAACCTTTACTATTAAAATACCAAGAACATTTCTCTTTTCTTTGTGTACGGGAAATATGTAAAAAAAACAAAAATGTTACATGTACACCCAATTTCATACACCCATACATACACCATTAATAATGCACAAACTTTATTCTCACGAGTACACAAACATTACAAACTTGTAAATGACACTCTCAACTATATTTAATTAAGTGCACAAACATTACATGAGTTAAAACACAAACTTAATGTATATAAGTACAAGGTGTATGTATGGTGTATGGTTTTTGGTGTACGTGTAGCAGAACTCAAAAAAAAAAATATACGACGTATCTAGTTTCCATTTTAAAAGGAAAAATGCTAAGGAAGCAATCTAATGTAGTAGTGGTTATAGCCAATAGGAAAAAAAAGTAGTGGTTATAGTTCACATCACGTTAGGAAAAAAATGAAGTGGTTTGTTGTCAAGCAACAAATTAAATATGATTAAATATGCTTGCATAGCAATTTTGACCATCGCAACTCCCCAACAAGAAGGGAAATAATTAGTGATATCATAAAGATAATAACTTGCAAACAATAGAATTGACGGTTAGACTATAACATTGCTAATGATGATGCCATTAAAAAGTTTTAAAAACAAATGATAACTTTATTTTTTACGCTATCAATTTATAAACCTTTTTCTTTTATGGGACGCTTTATTATAAGACACCAGAAAGAAAAATGTTTTACACACTTTATAGGAGTCTGTCCCTTCACTGGGCAAACTCTGAAATTTTTCTTTGGAAAAAGAAGTTATCCAGAACTTCACCTAAAAAAGAATCAAAACACTATTCCATAGACTTTTCTTACCTAAATTACTAGAAATGTTATAACATTATGTAACCATACTCCATATATTAGGTAATGTATGAAAATAGTCTATAAAGATTCAACTAATCTATATATAAGCTCAGTCATGATATTCCACATGTTTGCCTTTTAAAAATAATTTTAAAAAAGTGGTTAGTTGCGCTTGATGTGAGATATTAAGCGCCTAATTCAAAAACTTCACCGACGACTAAAAAATTATCCTTTATAAAGTTTTTTTTTGTTTGATTTTAGTTCATGCCGTTCATTTAGGCGGTTAAGTGTTAACGTGACAATTAACTTGGCAACATGACAAACACAATTGATCTATCATTCAAACCGACTCACCCAAACTTGACCCAAAATGAATTAAAAAAAATGAACCCATCTTTCTCCCTTGTACCCTCCCACCCTCTCCTTGCTCCCCTTCTCCCCCACCTCAACACCATGGCTCTCCCCCACCCGCATCCTCCTTATTTTCAACCTTCCTCCTCGCCGCCACCCACGACCCACCCTCCCATTCTCATCCTCTCCTCACCGCCACCCACCACCACCACAATAATAGTAACAACAGTTTTACTCACCGCCACCTATTGCCACCTCCATCCGCCACCACCATGACGACGACGACAACAACAACAACTACTACTAAAAGAAAAAACCAAAGCTTATCACCACCGCCAACAACAACAACCCAACCCAACCCGCCACCACCTACCACTACAACCAAACCCCAACCTCAAACGATCATCATCCTCAAAATCAAACAACAAACCTTAGAATCATCATCAACAACATCAAAATCTCCAAATCTATAGTCCTCCTTCCTCCATCAACAACAACTCACCACCATCATTATCAAAAACCCTCCTTCCCCATTCTGCCACCCACTAACACACATCCAAAATAAACAACAACAACAACACACAAATTTGAAAAAAAAATGCAAAATAAGAAGTAGAGAAGGAGCCATGTGTTGGCCATCATTTTCCAACAGCAAATCATTACCGTAGCAGTGACGAATGTTGTTGTCACGAAGGAGAGAGAATTCATCCACAACCGTGGCCACCGCTCGTTCCCGGCCACCGTTCGTTCCTGACACAACTAGATTAGGTTGAAGCAAGAGTCGATGATAGAGGTAGTCTCGTCATCCCTCACGAGCTCAACAATGATCTTCCCAGATCCACTTTGTCGACATCCACGATGGCCCACCTCCATTGCTCCACGATGTTGATGTTGTTGTGTCAATGATTATACTAGTGGTGAGGTTGTGGAAGGTTGTAGGTGTGAGTGAAGAGAGGTGCAAGTCGTGATGATGATGATGATAGGGTTCGAGTGAGTGAGGGAGCTAAGAGAGGGTGTAGGTGAGAGTGAAGAGGGTGATTAGGATAAGGGTTCTGATGGTGTGAGAGAGGGTGAGGGTGATGATGATAGAGTTCATCATGATGATGATATTTTTTAATTTAGGGTCATGGGCCATGGGTAGGGTATTAATTAGATAGGCTGAGTTAAGGGTTGAGTTTAGTGGTTATGTAATTGTCACGTGAATAAATTAATTATTACATCAGTAGTTAACGGATCAAATGGATGATATGGACTAAAATCTAACAAAAAAAATTATGAAGGACAATTTCTTAGAAAATAATATCAGTGGTTAGTGCTATTTTTATTAACAATAATATTTTAAAACGAATGCAGAACAGCAAGCGCCTGTAGCTCAGTGGATAGAGCGTCTGTTTCCTAAGCAGAAGGTCGTAGGTTCGACCCCTACCTGGCGCGGTATGGTATTTGTTTTGCAATTCCTTCATTTATGAAGGTTTTACACTCGTGTTTTTAATGCAGATCCTTAATTTGCTGAATAAAGTAAAAACAGAGAGGATAAATGTATTCTTCTTTTAGCTTGATTAACAAAATTTTGTTAAGGTGACAATGAAGAAATACCTAAGTGATAATCATAGCAGTAATTTATTTTATAGTAAATACATTATGCATGAGATATTGAGTTATGTAACATTTTTGGATATCAAGTTCGTCTCTCAACATTGTAAAATAGGCATCAATTTAGTCTTTGGATATATACGTTTAAGCATTATTAACTAGTTTTTTAAATAAATGATTATTTACACCATGAATGATCAGATTATTTTCTTAAAAAAAATAAAATCATTGATTGACTTCTTAAAGACTAATTGAAATATTTACTCTCTTTTATTGTAAAGTTATCTAAAGAAGTTATGTTATTCATTCACTAACTTTATGTTACTAATATAAAATTAAAATAAAATGTTTGTATTCATTTAATGACAAACACCGTAATAATTCACACTTTATTTATTATTAAATAAGATTCAATTTAAAATTTCATTAAATGATGAATAATATGTGAGTTGACACAATTTTTAACATAAAATAAATTCATATAATACAACTCTAAATAAAAGGGTTGTAGCATACCTTGTTCCCATAGAGGCAGAGCCAAATTGCATGACCCAACAGGCAAAGAAACCTTCTGCTCCAACCTCTTCACCTCTGGCTCATAGTACCACCACTCACCCTCTCTCCTCACCAAGTCATTGCACCTAAACACCTCCAACATTGGCCTACACTTGCTCAAAAATACCACTTTGCCCTTCCACTTACTGTTTTTCCAATATTCCCTCTTACCCTTCATCACAACCAATTTTGCCACAATTAGATGAACTTGCAACCTGAAAAAGCTCGTTTACATCATAATCTGATTATGTTATATTACAAAAATAATAATCTAATAAAAATCTCACCTGAAAACATCCCTAGGGTAATTGTATTCGCATGGCAATTTGGCCACAATAAGATCCATTGCCTCATATGTGTCAAAATCTGGCATTGGTAACTCAGGGCATGATGGGACATCACTCTCTTCCTCTTCATCTATCCATTCAGGGAATAAGTCTGTCCAATTGAAAAAGGTTGATACCTTTTCAAATTGAATGGGTATTAGTGTTGTTTCCCCTTGCATGCTCCATGAACTCGCATCATATTCATCCATGTTCACCATCCCAATCTTCATTCCCTTTTCAATTGTTGTTTCATGGATGAAGCTAGGCACCTCTATCTTTGTTGCATTGCTGTTCTTCTTCTTTGTCCTCATGACTCGTTTCACTTCAGGAGGTTCCTCCAACATTGCTTTCATTTTCATGCTCTTTTCTGCCTGAAAGTTTGGAGATGAATGGCATAAGATAGATATTGTGATAGCTGTTGGATGAAATCAAGTAGTGCGATTTGCTTTTAAGAGTCAATGTTTATGTTACTTGACTAAATTTTGCAAAATGAATGACATAAGACAAGTATCATGGTAGTTACAATGTAATGGCATTATTTACTTTTTCATTTGAAGGTCAATGACCATGCCACATCAGTCTGACAATTAAATTCTAAAAGATGAATGGCATAAGACGGATATCATAATAATTGTTGGATGAAATGAAATTATATGATCTACTTATTCATTTAAAGCCAATGGTCATGCCACATCATTCTAAAGGTCATGCCAATCATTTTCACAACTAATTAAATTTTGACAAAATTTTTAGTTATGCATTATTTTTATATCCACTTATGCGAAAAAATTTTAGTTATGTATTATTCACTTATGCGAAATGCTAATGACAATAAGTTTAATAACAATAGAGATCATTAATTAATTGAACTAAACAATATACTATAATATTTTAACATTTAATTAATTTGACTATCATAAAGAGAAAGAGAATGTAATTCTGTACTAGTATGATACAAATATATACATTTTTTTTTGGTAAACAAGACACGTATATACACATGTGGTTGATTAGAAGACATGAATATTGAAGAAGAAAAAGAAGGAAAAATTGACATATTGGAATATGGGTTCACCTTACCTTGTGATGGCATTCACGCAAGGAGCATCTAACAAGTGAGGCTGCGTTCTCAAAATAGATAGAAGAAGATGGACGAAGTAGAAGTGTTGCATAAACAACAAGAAAGATTGCAAGGCAGAACAAGTTGATCTTTATAACCAACGCTTTAGAATATGGTGCTGTTTTCACCATCTTTTGAAGGCTTGTTGAAACTTCCATTCCCTAGAAGCAGAAATGTTCCAAATTGGAGAGGGGAATAGGACTATATATGGAAATGAATTTTGCCCCCAACTTTGTGAAATTTGGATTGGAGTATAGTGGTTAAATTTGATGATTAATTAAGTATATGTAAGCAAGGATTTGGAAGTAGTTGTTAGAAGGAAAATTATGAGTAAATCTCAAAGCAAGATTGACCATTCATGAAGCTCCACGTGTACTTTTCCTCCTTGTGGATCTCTAGGCAGAAAAAATGAGGGTGGGAGCCAATTGCTTTGCTTATATTTCAGGTTGGTGTCACCTAGAATTTGTGGACAAAATAAATAAAATGACCAAAATGCCCATCACACGCTTCTTGAGTCTTGAGAAATCGCCATATGTCGGTGCCTCATCTATTTGCTATTTTTCACACGTAGCCTTATATTTATGTAGTACAAATATTTCATCTTTCTACTAATTTTTTTTTATCTAGGACGTATTATATACGATACCGATACTAACACTTCTAAATATTTTTTAATAGGCTCCTTCATTTAATTTTGTTTTTAAATAATTGAATTTCTTCATTTGTCTCCATTGATAGGATAACATGTTTTATACTTAGTTAATCAAATTTGATTTCTTATATGAATTTTAAGGTATAGAAGTCAAAGTGACATGACTATACACGTGTAAAAAATATTAATTACAAACGAACATATTATGTTAACTTTTAAATTTTTATTGTATCATCGTATTAGTATTGATCGATTGAATTATATCAATATTGTATTTTATATCAATATTTCACAGCTTTGTATACTTAATCGTTCATTATTTTCTAACTTTAATTAATTGATACGATACATAATATATAGATCAGAACAACATAAACTTATTCGAAGGAGCGCATGTACAATATTATAATCATTACTTTCTCTTACTTCTATTGTCTCTTAATCATTTCCATTTGGGAACAAACCGAAGGGATAGAGTAGTAAAATGGCAATTATTATTAATAGATTGGGACATGGAAACATAAAAAAATAAAAAATAAAAACAATAATAATTGGAATTGGTGTCAAAGGGCAGGTGAGCAGGCTCACCCAACAACCTAAATCGGTTACCATGTCAATTTTATTTCCTACTACGACATCATGCAAAAGAGAAAAAAGAGCTAATTATTTGTGCTCATGAACAACTTTGAAGCCTCCACCAATATTCTGGATGTGCAATCATCAACCCCTTTTGGTTACATTGTTTCATTATTATTGATATATAAAATATGTTCGTAGGTTGCACGTCATGTACATCATAAATAAGATAACTCATCAAAATTATTTTCATGGCATGTTTTGCACGGGTAGAAACAATGAAAATGGTAGACTATCACAATTTTTGTCCCCACATAGTTCTGTTGATGATTAGACTAACTTAGTGGGGAGGGGCCAATTTGTATATGACATTGAAGTAGGGATTAGAGCAGGTAGTACTGCAGTTGGTCAAACTATGACATTTTTTTTTGGTAGCACCTTCACACATTAGTTTGTAAACATGTTGTGATGATTAAATCCATTTTTATGACCCTAGATACCCAATAGGGTGAGAAATCAATTATAACACTACCCAACCCAGCAATCCCCTAAAAAAGGGGGGGGGGGGGAATGTGATATATCTTCTAATTTTTCTGATAAGTACGTTTAAATTTTATTTAAAAAAAAGGAAGGAAACCCTCAACCCTAAAATGTTAAATATATATATATATATATATATATATATATATATATAATTTCATCTTATGTGAGAACGTTAAATCGAGGGCTAGACTAAAATATCATAACTGTAAGTAGAGACGTAACTCTTATTAGTTAAGTTTATTATTAATCGTCAAGTGCATTGTTTGATTTAGTTTTGATCCTACTCGAACCTTGTCCATAGGTACTATTTGTTGGATGAAAAGATTAGGTTAAAAGTTGTTAAACGGATATATACCATTTACTAGTGGATATATTGACTTTGTAACATATGTTGTTACCATTAGAATTTATTTTTATTGTATGGTTGTAATTAATTTCTTAGTAATTATTGTATAGGTCTATATTTATATAGAATATCATCCCTTGTAATTAGAATGGCAGAATATATATATATATATACACACACACACTACCTTCATAGAAGTGGAAAGAAATAGAATCTAAAATGAATCAAGTTTCTGCCATGCACAAGAGAAAAACAAGAGATTTATTATGAGAAGGAAGATGACAATTTCTTAATACTTTTTTCCCCCATGTCCATTCCATTCAAACAGAAAATAATAACTGCCATAAGATTATATTCTATAGTCTATATACAACAATGAGCCCAATAATGTCTTAAGACTTTAACAGTGTAAGAAAAGCCAACAAGGAAATCAATGGGCCCAAAAACCATTGAGAAAGATGCAGGGCAATAGAGCTTATTCTTCTATATAAACCAAAAACATAAAAATAAAAAAAGCTTATTCTTCTTCTTCATAGCCGAAAAGGTACGTGACTATGAAGCACATGAATTTAGTTGAGAGAGTTGTGATATATAAACTTATTTGGCGTGAGACTTTGTTGACTCAAACTTCATTTACTATTGTGTAAATTTTTAATAGGATTCACATTTCAACAAAATCTTATTCAATGATAGAAGAAGTGTGAATTAACGGACATGATCCATATCAAATAAGTATATATCAAATAATAAAGCTTACATTTTTTTTAGATGGTTAAGAGATAGTTCTACCTCACAACAATAAGGAAAATGATTCTTAAAAATATATAAAATTATAGACATCTTGTCACATATTTCATAACACATTATGAGACCTATCAAATATATGGTGAACCCCATAATATGTTGTAAGAAATATAATAAGATGTCTACACTTTTTTATATGTTCAAATATCACAATTGAAACAATAATAATAATAATAATAATAATAATAATAATAATAATAATAAAAAAGCATACATAGGAAATAAAAAATAATCTTACCCCAAAACAATAATCTTAAATGCTCCCCTTCTACTCCTTTATTAGTGTGTGTTTGGCAACTATGTAAAACAACCTTTTTTTCCACTACAACTGTTTTGATAAAATCAATCAAGGAAAGTGATACGGAATAAACACTAAATCCAATGTATAGTTGGGTTTTGGATCTATCTCGATTTGTTCTTAATCCATTTAAGGGCAAGGATAATAAAAAGTTATCCTAAAAATAAGAGCACGTGAGAATCAATAATAAATGAGAGTTGACTATTGTAACAATAGAGCGAGAATTTTGGGATTTGTTTTAACAAATAATGCGAGATCTTTAAAATTCGCCCAACTAATTATCACACGATTCATAACTCATCACTATTTTAAAGTAATATATCATTCAATCCTATGAGTCACGTGCCCCTATATATAAATCTGTGGTGCTATTCTAACAACCTTGCACCAAGGTGGTGTGAAACACTAAAACACCAACTCACATATATCATGGATCTTATGATGTATGTGAAGCATCTACACTAACATGGAACATGATATGCACGTGATACAACGACACACCAATTTTAAAATTTTATTAGACATAACATATAGGTATAAAATTAAATATTTATAATATATCCCTAATATTTTCATTGATTTATATCAAACTAATAATGTTTAATATTTTTTAAACCCCTTTAAAAAGACATGGAACATTCAAGATATCACGTGCTAATAATTACTAATTTTCTAAAAGTCCATATTATTATAAATTATTTAATATTTAAAATATTTTTTATTCGGACATGGCACAAACACAATTCAAAAAACTCTCAGATATAGCTCGGATATACTTAAACATGGCTAATCATGATTTTTTTT